>BLKR01009749.1:0-90074 GCA_011170035.1 Teleogryllus occipitalis
CTCAGAAAAAATGTCGTTCAAAATTCTATCTTCCACACAGCGCCGACAAACTTGGACAGCCCTCGGCCTGGGGGAGGGCAGGGGGAGGGACGCGTTGACCAATCGTTAGTAGGTAGAACCACAGTTGTCTGTGATTGGTGCAACATCCCAAGGGGCAGAAAGAACACTGTCTCAGGGGGAGGGGGCTAGTTCGTTTACGTACGAAACGGAAATATCGTCATATTTCCCTGCCGAAGGAGATAGTTTGCCTGCGCGTACGCCACGACGAAAAAAATATTTCTAAGCGGGGTTTTCCGTCCAGAATGATTTTCTATAGACCAGTAAATATTTATCATTTTAGCAACAATTATTTTAACTTTTAGTAATCGATTTGTAACTCCTGACAAACTGCTATTTTGAGATATTCATTTCAGGCACAATTTGCGGAGCCTTCCCGGCCGTTCTAACGCATATTTCGAATTTGTTTATAAAATTATGAATTGTTGCAAAATTGTTAATTCGCTGTTTTTGGTTCTGGGACATCGGGAGACTCTCCCCACTTTAGATTTGCAAAATTTGGAAATTGTTTATAAATTTGTAATTGTTGCAAATTTTTTATTGTCTAATCTGAATGGCGTTTAAATGTGATGCAAAATTCCGGAATCCGTTCGGTGCTATTATATCTCGTTCTCGAGATATGTGTAATTGTTTATAAGAAATTAACATCTTAGTAGACCCCATTTGTTTGCGCTTAATTCATTCGCGCTAGCAGAATAGCGTGGGATGGGCATACTGAAAAAACAGTTCTCCAATGCCGCGCTTTTGCCTGCCACATACGCTTAAATTGCACTTGCTTGTAAACAAATTCTGTGGCCAATTTAATTATGCTAAATTCGTATTTTTACGGCGAGTATGAGCATAACTTTTATTTGGTTTTTATATCCTCTTTTAAGTCCTACAATTTTCAAGTCGATATATTTATCAAATAGGAAAGAAATTGATTATAAAAAAAATATTTTTCAAGGTGCATTACGCCCAAACAATTGTTTCTGCTTTTCTATCAAAGGGGTGTTGAGCAACCGAATAACTGTATTATTAATTTTTTTAAGTCCCCTGTTAACACCGAGAGTCAGAAACTATTTGTTCCTCTTGTTTAATCATTACCATTAAAAATAGGGAAACATATTGCTTAGCTGTTTGCTATAAACTGCACTGGATTGGATGAATGTAGTGTTAAGGTTTTCAAATACAAAAATATTCAATTTTGTGTTTTGAAAGATCACATGAGTAGAATCACACATCACAATATTTACACAAGTATAGAAATTTCTAAAAAAACGTATATAAACTTTAAATTAATATTTTCAATTCAATTTATCATTCCTTTCTAAAACTGTTAATTTGATGATTTCATTGTATAATATTCAAATCAGAGCTTTATGTGCTAAATTTACGCATTGTTAATACATATTTTTAAACAACATTAATATATTTAATATACATTTAAAAGTTTTTTAGATTGGCGAACGTTTCAATGAAATTTCATGAATTCCTAAATGCTTGAAAATAAATACTTGTAAAATTAAATTATTGTAGCGTGTAAAAATATAACAAACTCACATATTTGGTAAAACGAGTTGATATTACTAAAAGAAAGCAAAACAGATGTTATAACAATTCAAGGAGATTTAGCTTTTGTTTACAGTTTAGTAAATATCAATGCTCTAGCATTTCCCAGTGAAAATACATAGAACGAACTTGGTGGTCAAGTGATATGACCTTCCCAACACAGACTACATTTCAGTATCGTCAGAGTTCGAAGGTGGGTTGTTGGCCGCCATTCTACGAATCTATCAAAACCTTGAATTTTGCACGACCGTCTGTACAGGGAGAACGTAGCGGTTTATTAAACGGAAACGGGCCATTTGAGGTATCTAATGTGCACTTTGAAAACGTTTAACCATTATAAACTATCCCTAAGAAAAATATCAAATAAACAATGTTAAAGGTCACCAGCTTAACATTGCCTTTACTATTTGAATGTTTTCAACATCCCCAAAACCAACAGAAAACCCATGTTTTTACAGGTTATTACAAAACCAATTCAATAAATATAAGCATTTATTCACGTTATTATTTTTAAAACACTCAAATATCTACGATGTTATTTGATTCATGTCTTCATCGAAGATCTGAGATTAAAATACTGATAAGCAGCGAAAATTAAAGTAATTGTGAGTGATTGATGAAGTTGAATGATCAAATGAAAAACAATGTTTCTTGCTTCATATAATGCTATCGTGTTTAACAGACATGTAATTACATGTGATACCTATATTTAAACATCCAAACTAATAAAAATTTTCAAAATTAAAACCATCAATAAAACGTTGATTCATCAGCAAGGATTATATTATTAAATACTTTTTTGAGATTCATGTGCTCCTGTGTGAATAACGTAGTAAACGTGATTCGGATGATCCAGTTTCTCAGAATAATACGAAACCTGCTAGACACATACACTAAACATAATAGTTGTCAAATAGTTATTTACGACATGAGTATCATAAGATATCTTATTACAATACGAAATTGGAGAATTATCAAACAAGACTCTTTAGCCGAAATTGTTAACCAATTGAATATAGTAATATAATGTTACCATTTGAATATCATAGAAAGTAAGACGCAATTTTTCAAAATTCATGTGAACTATAATTTTTCTTTAAATTTTACTCCTTATCCTGCGAAAGATGTGTGACAGTACTTATGTTAACAGTTCTACTGCCATGGGTTTAATTAATTAGTTTGCAGTACGCAAATTATTGTTTTTGGTTTTAGAGAAGCATGGATATACAGAGTATCGGGGAAGGAAACATCTAGAGTTTGAAAAAAGCTGTTTAAACAATTTTAATCATACTTTGTCTAATAAACAACATAAATATTTTGAATGGCTCAGCTGCAATAAACACGCAAATGTTGGTTTGAAAATATGATTTCTACGCAAAACTTTGCATTCTAGAATCATGTAAACACACCAGAAACATGTAACATGTTTATTATTAACAATATAAATTAATATATTAGTTCAGAAAAAAATTAACCGAGAAATAAAAAAGCAGTCGAACTGTGAAAATTGGGTGCTTTTTTATTTCTAGGTTAATTTTTCTTTCTGATCAAATGTATTCATTTATTTTGTTAATCATAAACAATTTAGATATTAATGAAGTGTTTATTTGCTTCTACAACGCAAATAGTTGCCTAGAAAACATATACCCAAACCAACTTTTGAATGTTTATTGCGGCTGAGCCATTTGGAATATCCGTGTAGTTTATTAGACAAAATAAGCTTAAAATTGTCTTAACAGCTATTTTACGAAGATTCGACATTTCTTCCCCGAATATCCTGTATATAAAAGGCTTGATTTCTGTTGGTACGCGACGGAACGGCGTTCCGGTTCTTTGGAAATAATTATGAAATTATACTATATATAAATAGCTATTGCTATTATATTAATAATTAATTCGAGGCGCGTTTCGAGCCTAAGATTTTAAAAATAAAGGATATATGTATCATAATAACTCTTATGACGACACTGTTCTCAGTTACGTCAAGTTTTAATTTAGAGAATCAAAGTGAATGATCTAAGTTTACTCACTTAAATAAAGTTTTTCTTACTATACATACTATTTAGAATGTGTTTTATGTTCAAAACAAGTGTTGCCTCTACAGCATATATTTTCACGTATTATTCGTAATTGCTATGCAATATTCAATACGGACTATGTGGACCTGCAAAAAAGAAACAAAAAGAAAAGACCTACTGCAGCAGAAAAAATATTTCCACTCGTCGGGATTCGAACTCGGGTCTTTAAAGTTAACTCACCTGACACGGTTCCCCCTCACCACCAGGTTACCTCCTTTCCGATGCGAAAAGAAAGTGAAGCATTTGCAGTTTAAAAAAAACAGGGTGTTCAATTTATCTTAATACAAAATCTATTTTTAAAAAGAGATTTCATTAAACAAAAATCTCTAGCGTTCATTTTTTCGGCAATGTTATAAAGATCAGTCGGGGCTAATATTATACAGTAGAAAATTGGGGTTAATGTATTACAATTTAAGAGTTGTTATTTATGTCCAAAATTAACAAGAAAATGACAAATGATAGGAAATATATTCTATTATAATGACCATATAGCAAACACTCAGAATGTAACAATATTTGGGAGGAAAAAATCAAAACTAAAATGCCTAATTTTTCCAGTCAAAAACTTTACCGCCGTGATATAAATCTTTTGACGTTACTTCGTTATTTTTTATGACACGATATTTTTGAAAATAGATTATCATTAAGAAAGAATTAATATTCTTTTCTGCGTTAAAATAATGCAATAATATTAATCGTGTCATGATATATAAAGCCTCAAATTTGTGGGGCTAATATGATACAACTTAAGAGACTAATGTAATACGGGTGGCGGGGCTATTTTGATACACTAAAAATTAACACGCAGACAACTGGAAGGGATTTTTTTATGTTTAATATTACATCAAAGGCGCTAAAATTCCGATTTGATGTTGATAAACTCTCCAAGTGTTTATCTGAGAAAGAAAGAGCAGGTGACAATTTATATAGATTTCCTCGTTCTCCTCGCTACCCAGTACATGGTGATTCACTTATGATTATCAATTGACGGGAGCTTCTACTGTTTCAGTGCAGTTACTGATTTTTCACTGGAATCACAAGGAATCAGGCCTACAATAGGAGCTAACACCATCCCTTCAACTCCAGATATCAACTGTTCTCATCCAGTACTTTTGAGATAAAACTGTTGGAAAAAATTTTAGAAAACAGTAGCCCTCCAAAGAATAATGAAGCGGTTAGACCCAATAGCAGCAATCATTACTAGTGAAGAGTGGATCATTACTAGGAGAGAGTGGAGTGTTTAATTTACATTAATTTAATATTTATTTTTAAAAAGAGATTTCCTGAAACAAAAATCTCTAGCGTTAATATTTGTTTTCGACAATGTTAATAGGTATTTGTTTGCAATTTTCGAAAATTCAGATCGTTCGCCCAAAATTGAACGTACGCCACCTTTAAACATCTTGTGCTTCGAGGAATAGATTTACAGAAAAATTGGAGCTCTTTTTGAGAAAATTATGTAAATATGATGGGGTTTGGTGTAAAGTACCTTCAAAATTAAAAGATTCGTTTCAAATTCGAAGATTCGTAATATTAGCCAGATCGTTCAAGGAATATCCATTTTGGTGAAAATCGTGTTTACTTTAGGCTCTAGAATTACTCACACGAAGACGGATTCACAAAGAGGTTTTTTGGAAAATCACTTTTTCGGGTTCAAAAAACAAGCGTTTTGACAGCCTTGTGTATAGAAAATAAAAGAACAATACCAACAATCCACTTTTTTCGAACTAGCTACTTACAAAACGTGTTTTCTGTGAAAATTTCGACACTTCCTCCTACGGCATTACGTAACTCTTTACACGTGGAGGTAAAAATATTCCAGAGTTACTGGGATTTGAACTCGGATCCCTGTAGTCTGTAGGTCTGACTCGACCGCACTGAGCTATCACCGGTATTTCTCAAAACGCTGTCCAAGCACACTTATTACGTTAAGAATAGTTACGTGATATTCATTGCACTTAGATTTTTATTAGAGAAATGTTCTACATGTGTCAAAGATATCAAATTCACAAAAATAATGCAACCGCATAAAACCCACGCAACTACATAGCTCATTTTACTAAGAAATATTTTCAACCAGAAGCCGTCGTCTTTAGAACCCTCTGTGGACGTCGTTCCCGGTCTTATCTTTCGGCGACTACGGCCAAGGTTGAATTACGTCACAGATGAAAGTTGCGATAACGCTAGAGCTCAACACGGGCGCGCGTGCAGACGTTCTGAAGCCAGAATCGCAATAGGGGCATTTTTGTACGTGATTCATAAAGACATTAACACACTAAAATAAATAGTGGCGCCTGAAAACACATGTTTTATGTGATATTTATAATGAATTCGAATGATTATATCTATACAATTAACCGCAAAATTGTTTCTACCCGCAAAAATTATTCGCCGTGAATGAGATTCGATCTTACGTGCCTAAGCTTCGCCAACAGCGCGCTTACCTGCTATACCACCGAAACTCTTATAACTTTTGTCTCTCACAAAGATGATTTTAAACTTTCATGTATCACAGATTTGACTAAAAAAGAACGTGCAGCGTTGAGATGCTTGTGTTAACTACAGACGGACAGACAGACGCCAACATGAGATCTAAAAATTCATCATCATCATTTCATTCATCAATTCATCAAATCATTCTTTTAAACGTTCTTGAGATTATGGAAAAAAATAATAAAAACCGATGACGCCGCTTTTGAGAACATTTTGAAAATATCTCTGGGGCTCTATGTAAAGTACCTCCCAAAATTAAAATATCGGTTTCGAATTAATGGGACCGTGATATCAACAAGATCGATTGGGTATTATCAATTTTGGACAAAATCGGTTGAACAATTTAACCCCTAGCGTTGTTCGCAGACGGAAGACTGATAGACAAACGTTTTGCCGTTATTCAATTTTTCGGTAACAACGATCCACAAAACATGAATTCTGGCTACTAAACGCGTTAAAGGATTTCCCCCTAAATTTAGCAAATAAATTTATTCACTTTTTCGTTACCAAGATGGGACGGTTTTTCTGCGAAAATTCGCCGTATTCTGATGCACGATTACAATACCTTTTCTTCTTACGACAGTAAGTGCGAGAAAGTAAAAATCAATAAAAACATTAAATCCTTTTTTCCACCCCCCATTTCCGTCTTCCTAAAGGCCTAATAAAATAACCTGTCCAACATAAAATGTATTAACCCCTATGTTATTTTTCCTAGTTTACCAAGCCCCGTCTCAGTACGGGGGAGTGGAGGCAAAACTAGGAGAAGAAAAATCCCACACCACTAACACCTGGCTGTAGAGTCCCAACTGGGACAGGCAGCTGAAGAGAGCATCAACCTCAGAAGCGTCGGCAATAAGCGCAACAATGGATGCTGTGGGCAGCAACAACGGACGCTGCCAACAATGGGCACATATTTGCTTATCAATTCCTGTTAAAATTGTTTTGTTTTTCAGTTAGCATTGCTGTGATTAAATGTTCTTATAAGACTTGTTTATGGACCACTAATTCGTGTTTCGAATACATAAAATTATTTTTGCCCGATCTCAGGATATTCTAAAATCATTCTTAAATATTATATTTTCTTTTAAATGATGACCTTACAAGTACAACCAAACAAATCATAATTAGTCTCTTCATAAATAATTAAGAAATTAAACAGTTATAGATGCCCCGGAAAGCAGTAAGCCCGCTAAAACATTTCATTTTCGCTGCGAACTCTATTTCAAAATCTATTTTAATTTGCTACTTTATTTATTGAAAAAGGTAAAATAATTTGGAAAGTAAATGAATGAATACTATTATAAGTACGTATTACCTAATGCATATCTCCGTATATATATATATATATATATATATATATATATATATATATATATATATATATATATACACTTCTCGACTTTAAACTTGATTACAACATTTTATTGAACGTAGAGATATTCTAACATTAACGTTAAGTAAATAAAGGCCGGTATTACACTGTAAAAGATTTTTGTCAAAGGTGTTTTATAAAAGAAATATGACAGTGTAATAGCCAATTCTTTTATAAAATTTCTTGGATAAAATGTAGTCTCCGGCTTCCAAGTTTTATCATATTTGGTAACATGGCGTCCGATATAGGGGTATTGCTTCAACCAAAGTCATAATTGCCGAGTGAGAGTAATTAGAAAGTTTATATAATACTGTCCATCCGAACTACAAAAGTAAAACCAAACGAATTAACGTTTGTAGGACACATTTTCCCGGGAAGTGGAAAATATGGTGTTTGGGAAATGCCCAGTTCAGGAAGATAATTTTTTTAAACTTTCCTATCAGAGGACTGAATTTCGAAAGAAGGAAGAACGACAAAGAAAATTGAATGTTTCCTCATCCATCCTCAAATAATTCTTCATTTCGAAGGTCTTTAATTAATGCTTCACAATGTGCGACCCATAACCTCACCATGGCGTTGTTCTAAAGCCTCACCCTCAAACGTTTTCTTATTTACCTTTTACTACATTAGCATTAAACATAGATTAGTTATAATAAAACATAAAGTAGCAAAGCACAACTATTTGTGCGTAATTGATTGTAAATCGCGAGCAAACCTACATAAAATTTGGACGAAATGTAATACGCTCATCAAATTTCTTTGTCAAAGTTTTCTCATCAAAGTTCAAAGACTGCCACAAAGTTCTTTATCAAAGATATGTCATATAACTTTTATAGTGTAATACCGGCCAAAGCCGCCGTATGTTATATCTTTCCCATTCATGTCGCCAACAATGAACTTCTCGGAAACACATCTCAAATATCCATAGTTGAATATTATAACAACAAAACATCAAATTTTTGTAATAAATGTTCCTTCAAAATTCCGGTATTTTCTGTTTTTCTTTCATGTTTTATTTAAATACTATTATTAAGAGAGAAAACCTCATTGAGATAATTTCAATTAAATCAATGCAACTCAAAGAGCAAACGCTCGTGCGATTTGAAGAATAAACGCTAGTTTCTTTCTGTACTCAGAATTCGTCTTGTATATGAGTTAGGCCACGGGGAAACCAAAATTTAAGAAAACATTCACAGAATACATTTCTCCCTACAGTACATTACTCACAATTTTTAACTGTTTTTGACATTAAATGAAAAATACAGCGTCGTAATAGCGCCTTGTCCGTCCTGACAATCATCAGAATTCAAAAGAAATTCAGAATGACAGCTCGTCAAACGAAGCGGGGGAAATTCAAATTTGCTATTTCAAAAATTGTAAAATTATCTAAAGTACTTATATTTTTAAACAATTGTACGTGATCTTTTTTAAAGGACTGATTATTTGAAAGGAATATTTGAAGATCTGTTTTTGATGAACACATTTCATTAAGGAAACAAACTATCTTCAATACTTAAGTTGTAGGAAAACGCCGGAAAAAAATTGTTTTGTTGCATTTTTGGAAAAATTAAATATATGAACGAAAATCATCTCCGCCATCGTCTTATAGCGTCCATTACGCTATCCGGCAATAAAAGTTAACCAGAAAAGTTCATGCCATTTTTTTAATTTTTGAAAATGTTTCAGGGGCTTCTTGTAGAGTACCATCCAAAAATAAAATATTGATTTGAAATTCAGGAGGGCTCGACATCAGTCAGACCGCTTGCGGAATATCAACTTTAGAGAAAATTGCCTGAACAGTTTAGCCGCTAGCATTATTCACAGAAGAAAATACGTTTTACCATTTATCGTTTTTTTTTTTTTGTATTTACTACCCACCAAACCTGGCTTCTGGCTACACCACATGTTAAAGGGATTTTATTCTATATTTATCAACTGAATTTATCCACTTTTTTTGACACCAGGGCCCGGAAATTACAGTTTTTTGTGTCGAAAATTAGCCGATTTCCTCCGTAGAATTACGTAACTTTTTACTTTCTCGTATACCCACATACATACGGAGTAATATACGTAGTATAGAGAAAGTTATGTAATGCTCCGCGAAAAACAACGGCGAATTTTCGGCAGAAAAATGTATTGCCGGGCCCTGAAAACAAAGGAGTGGATTAATCCAGTTACTAAATTAAGAGAAAAAATCTCTAACACGTGATGTAACCATAAATCCTGTTTTGTGGGTCTTTGATGCCAAAACATCAATTGAAAGCAAAACGTCAGTCTGTCTGCGTCTGTCCGTCTCTCCGTCCATCTGTGAACACTACTAGCGCCTAAACAGATCGTACGATCTTTTCCAAATTGAAGAATCCCTTGTCGATGTGATTCTAGTTGAAACTTTGATATTTTAAAAATCATTCCGTTGGTGCTATCAAGATGCAATCATCATATGTACGCAGATGACTTACAGATCTACGTCAGTGGGAAACCTTCTGAAGTGGCTCATTTAATTAGTAAAACAAATCAGGATTTAGCCTCTTTACATGAATGGTCAGTGAGAAATGGCCTTAAGCTAAATCCATTAAAATCTCAATCAATTATAATTGGCTCCTGTTGGTCCCATAAAGCACTTAAAAATCTAAATATTCCTCATATCGTACTGGATAACACTACTGTTCCTCTATGCTCAGAAGTTAAAAATCTCGGTCTGACGATCGATAAATTCCTAAATTGGGAACCTCATGTTCGGGAGACTTGCCGCAAAGTGTATGCTTCAATGTACTCACTTAAATGTGCTTACAAATGCCTTCCACCAAAAACCAAAGAACTACTAGTAAAATCCCTCTTGCTCCCTCTGCTTGATTACGGTGACATTGTGTACGGTAACATAAAGAAATCAACTGCTGACACTCTCCAAAGAGTTCAAAATGCATGTGTTAGGTTTCAATATAATATCAGAAAGTATGATCATATATCGGGATACTTCAAAGCTAATAACATACTAAACTTGAAAGACCGACGCATGTTTCATAGTTTGTGCCTGTTCTACAAATTATTAAATACGGGTGTACCTACTTACCTCTCTCATAAAATTTCTTACCTTAAAACAAGAAGATTAGAGAAATCTTTGCTATGCAATATTCCTAAAAGCAACACTAACTTTTACAATAAATCTTTCTTAGTAGCAACGACTAGAGAGTGGAATAGCCTTCCAGGAAATGTTAGGAAATGTAAAACACTGCGATCATTCAAAAAACATTTAAATAATCTTTTTCTGAGCTGATATTGTATGATGTGAAAGTGTGTACTAAATGTGTTTAAGGTAAATGTAATATTTTATATCGCTGTTATAACAGTTTTTCTCCATTTCTTGTATTTTCTTAAGTTAGTTTTTAAGTGAGCTCAAAATTGTAAGTTAAATGTAATCCTTTTGACAGTGTGGGCTTTTTAACAGTTTTGTTCTTTTCTTTGTTTTCTTAAGTTAGTTCTTAATTTAGTTAACAATAGTATAATTAGTCTAAATTAAGTCTATTATAGGGTTAGAAGGTTTTTTGTATTATGTTCTAGTAACGTCTACTTCATTATTGTTTAATTTTGTCATGGCTCTGACTGAATGCGTCTTTTCCCTTAGTACATGATGTTGAAACCTAAAATCGGCCCTAAGCCGTCGTCCTGGCCGGGTGGTTGTGTGCATTCTCATATTGTTTTTTATGCCTCATGAATGTATTTGAGATTTTTTGTTAACATTTGATACGTATTACTAAATTAATATCTCTCAGAATTTATATTCGGGCACGCCTTTAGAGTTATCCAGAGTCAGTAATGTTTGTTTTTAAAATTATCTTTAATATATTATTTTGTTGCTCAATATTGAAGAGCATGCACACTGCCTTTGTTTTCCCTGGTTTTCCCCGGTCGCTTAAGGCAAATGCTGGGACGTTGTATTCTTGTCGCGTTTGTGAGCCCAGGGGCATGACATATGTAAGCTGAATTATTTACTTATTACTAAATATTATTATTTATTTGTTTTTATTTACTAAATGTATCTCAATTCGTATCTATAAATTTATGTATTACGTGGTTAGGCGGAAGAGCGGGCCTGATGGCCCGAGTCTCGCCACATAAATAAAGTCATTATTATTATTTTATTTTTCATTCTTTAAAATTTGAGGGTACATTACATGAAGCCGTCGGTCATTTTCAAAAGTTTCTCAAAAACGACCCCAATTTTTTTCTTTAAATTTCTTCTAAGAATAGAGTAAAATACACCTATAAAGGCGACATACGTCCTATGTCCACTGTAAACTCTGAATTTTCGAAAATTGGAAAAGTTTGAATTTTTTCGGCGTTTTCCTACAACTCTAAAATTGAACACAGATTCTTCTTTCAAATGAAATTTGTTGTCCATAAATAATTCTTTCAATAAGGTCATATAATTTTTTTTGAAAATTACAGACAAACGAACAGACACAAGAACAGACACATCAACAGACACACGAACATACAGGTTTTTCGCCGTCGTTCGATTTTTCTGTATCAACGACCCACAAAACATTGGTTTCTGGCAACACGAGTTAAAGGATTTTTTCTACATTTCACAACATTAGTTAACCCTTTTTACGTGACCAGGACCCGGCATTAACAGTTTCCCCATAGATTCTCAACAACAATTTTCGAATGTTGTTGAAATAATGCCTTTATTATGATTTTCCTATAGATTTGTTAAGAATACAAAGTAAAGAACAGAAGATTCCTTTCTTATTGTATTTCATTTCATATTGTTAATAAATCTCTTTTTAATATTTACTGATTATTTCACCTTTGGAATTGATTGAAAACTTTTGTTGAATAGAAACAATGAAAAACCATTTTTTCTTCCTTTCTGGTAACTATGTAGTAAGAAGAAAAGGTATTGTAATCATGCGCCGAGAGACGGGGATTTTTCGACAAAAACCTCTAAATTCCGATCACTGGTCACGACAAAAGTAGATAAATGTTATTCTTGTATATAGTGAATTACTTCAATACGTTTGTAGACAGAATCCATGTTTTGTAAGTCCTTGTTACTAAAAAATCTATTTACGACAAAACGTCTGTTTGTCCGTCTGTAGTTAACACAAGCATCTAAACGCCGCACGTTCTTTTTTAGTCAAATCTGTGATACATGACAGTTTAAAATCATCTTTGTGAGAGACAAAAGTTATAAGAGTTTCGGTGGTATAGCAGGTAAGCGCGCTGTTGGCGAAGCTTAGGCACGTAAGATCGAATCTCATCCACGGCGAATAATTTTTGCGGGTAGAAACAATTTTGCGGTTAATTGTATAGATATAATCATTCGAATTCATTATAAATATCACATAAAACATGTGTTTTCAGGCGCCACTATTTATTTTAGTGTGTTAATGTCTTTATGAATCACGTACAAAAATGCCCCTATTGCGATTCTGGCTTCAGAACGTCTGCACGCGCGCCCGTGTTGAGCTCTAGCGTTATCGCAACTTTCATCTGTGACGTAATTCAACCTTGGCCATAGTCGCCGAAAGATAAGACCGGGAACGACGTCCACAGAGGGTTCTAAAGACGACGGCTTCTGGTTGAAAATATTTCTTAGTAAAATGAGCTATGTAGTTGCGTGGGTTTTATGCGGTTGCATTATTTTTGTGAATTTGATATCTTTGACACATGTAGAACATTTCTCTAATAAAAAATCTAAGTGCAATGAATATCACGTAACTATTCTTAACGTAATAAGTGTGCTTGGACAGCGTTTTGAGAAATACCGGTGATAGCTCAGTGCGGTCGAGTCAGACCTACAGACTACAGGGATCCGAGTTCAAATCCCAGTAACTCTGGAATATTTTTACCTCCACGTGTAAAGAGTTACGTAATGCCGTAGGAGGAAGTGTCGAAATTTTCACAGAAAACACGTTTTGTAAGTAGCTAGTTCGAAAAAAGTGGATTGTTGGTATTGTTCTTTTATTTTCTACACACAAGGCTGTCAAAACGCTTGTTTTTTGAACCCGAAAAAGTGATTTTCCAAAACCCCTCTTTGTGAATCCGTCTTCGTGTGAGTAATTCTAGAGCCTAAAGTAAACACGATTTTCACCAAAATGGATATTCCTTGAACGATCTGGCTAATATTACGAATCTTCGAATTTGAAACGAATCTTTTAATTTTGAAGGTACTTTACACCAAACCCCATCATATTTACATAATTTTCTCAAAAAGAGCTCCAATTTTTCTGTAAATCTATTCCTCGAAGCACAAGATGTTTAAAGGTGGCGTACGTTCAATTTTGGGCGAACGATCTGAATTTTCGAAAATTGCAAACAAATACCTATTAACATTGTCGAAAACAAATATTAACGCTAGAGATTTTTGTTTCATGAAATCTCTTTTTAAAAATAAATATTAAATTAATGTAAATTAAACACTCCACTCTCTCCTAGTAATGATCCACTCTTCACTAGTAATGATTGCTGCTATTGGGTCTAACCGCTTCATTATTCTTTGGAGGGCTACTGTTTTCTAAAATTTTTTTCCAACAGTTTTATCTCAAAAGTACTGGATGAGAACAGTTGATATCTGGAGTTGAAGGGATGGTGTTAGCTCCTATTGTAGGCCTGATTCCTTGTGATTCCAGTGAAAAATCAGTAACTGCACTGAAACAGTAGAAGCTCCCGTCAATTGATAATCATAAGTGAATCACCATGTACTGGGTAGCGAGGAGAACGAGGAAATCTATATAAATTGTCACCTGCTCTTTCTTTCTCAGATAAACACTTGGAGAGTTTATCAACATCAAATCGGAATTTTAGCGCCTTTGATGTAATATTAAACATAAAAAAATCCCTTCCAGTTGTCTGCGTGTTAATTTTTAGTGTATCAAAATAGCCCCGACACCCGTATTACATTAGTCTCTTAAGTTGTATCATATTAGCCCCACAAATTTGAGGCTGTATATATCATGACACGATTAATATTATTGCATTATTTTAACGCAGAAAAGAATATTAATTCTTTCTTAATGATAACCTATTTTCAAAAATATCGTGTCATAAAAAATAACGAAGTAACGTCAAAAGATTTATATCACGGCGGTAAAGTTTTTGACTGGAAAAATTAGGCATTTTAGTTTTGATTTTTTTCCTCCCAAATATTGTTACATTCTGAGTGTTTGCTATATGGTCATTATAATAGAATATATTTCCTATCATTTGTCATTTTCTTGTTAATTTTGGACATAAATAAATAACAACTCTTAAAGTGTAATACATTAACCCCAATTTTCTACTGTATAATATTAGCCCCGACTGATCTTTATAACATTGCCGAAAAAATGAACGCTAGAGATTTTTGTTTAATGAAATCTCTTTTTAAAAATAGATCTTGTATTAAGATAAATTGAACACCCTGTTTTTTTTAAACTGCAAATGCTTCACTTTCTTTTCGCATCGGAAAGGAGGTAACCTGGTGGTGAGGGGGAACCGTGTCAGGTGAGTTAACTTTAAAGACCCGAGTTCGAATCCCGACGAGTGGAAAATATTTTCTGCTGCAGTAGGTCTTTTCTTTTTGTTTCTTTTTTGCAGGTCCACATAGTCCGTATTGAATATTGCATAGCAATTACGAATAATACGTGAAAATATATGCTGTAGAGGCAACACTTGTTTTGAACATAAAACACATTCTAAATAGTATGTATAGTAAGAAAAACTTTATTTAAGTGAGTAAACTTAGATCATTCACTTTGATTCTCTAAATTAAAACTTGACGTAACTGAGAACAGTGTCGTCATAAGAGTTATTATGATACATATATCCTTTATTTTTAAAATCTTAGGCTCGAAACGCGCCTCGAATTAATTATTAATATAATAGCAATAGCTATTTATATATAGTATAATTTCATAATTATTTCCAAAGAACCGGAACGCCGTTCCGTCGCGTACCAACAGAAATCAAGCCTTTTATATACAGGATATTCGGGGAAGAAATGTCGAATCTTCGAAAAATAGCTGTTAAGACAATTTTAAGCTTATTTTGTCTAATAAACTACACGGATATTCCAAATGGCTAAGCCGCAATAAACATTCAAAAGTTGGTTTGGATATATGTTTTCTAGGCAACTATTTGCGTTGTAGAAGCATATAAACACTTCATTAATATCTAAATTGTTTATGATTAACAAAATAAATGAATACATTTGATCAGAAAGAAAAATTAACCTAGAAATAAAAAAGCACCCAATTTTCACAGTTCGACTGCTTTTTTATTTCTCGGTTAATTTTTTTCTGAACTAATATATTAATTTATATTGTTAATAATAAACATGTTACATGTTTCTGGTCTGTTTACATGATTCTAGAATGCAAAGTTTTGCGTAGAAATCATATTTTCAAACCAACATTTGCGTGTTTATTGCAGCTCAGCCATTCAAAATATTTATGTTGTTTATTAGACAAAGTATGATTAAAATTGTTTAAACAGCTTTTTTCAAACTCTAGACGTTTCCTTCCCCGATACTCTGTATATCCATGCTTCTCTAAAACCAAAAACAATAATTTGCGTACTGCAAACTAATTAATTAAACCCATGGCAGTAGAACTGTTAACATAAGTACTGTCACACATCTTTCGCAGGATAAGGAGTAAAATTTAAAGAAAAATTATAGTTCACATGAATTTTGACAACTTGCGTCTTACTTTCTATGATATTCAAATGGTAACATTATATTACAATATTCAATTGGTTAACAATTTCGGCTAAAGAGTCTTGTTTGATAATTCTCCAATTTCGTATTGTAATAAGATATCTTATGATACTCATGTCGTAAATAACTATTTGACAACTATTATGTTTAGTATATGTGTCTAGCAGGTTTTGTATTATTCTGAGAAACTGGATCATACGAATCACGTTTACTACGTTATTCACACAGGAGCACATGAACCTCAAAAAAGTATTTAATAATATAATCCTTGCTGATGAATCAACGTTTTATTGATGATTTTAATTTTGAAAATTTTTATTAGTTTGGATGTTTAAATATAGGTATCACATGTAATTACATGTCTGTTAAACACGATAGCATTATATGAAGCAAGAAACATTGTTTTTCATTTGATCATTCAACTTCATCAATCACTCACAATTACTTTAATTTTCTCTGCTTATCAGTATTTTAATCTCAGATCTTCGATGAAGACATGAATCAAATAACATCGTAGATATTTGAGTGTTTTAAAAATAATAACGTGAATAAATGCTTATATTTATTGAATTGGTTTTATAATAACCTGTAAAAACATGGGTTTTCTGTTGGTTTTGGAGATGTTGAAAACATTCAAATAGTAAAGGCAATGTTAAGCTGGTGACCTTTAACATTGTTTATTTGATATTTTTCTTAGGGATAGTTTATAATGGTTAAACGTTTTCAAAGAGTGCACATTAGATACCTCGAATGGCCCGTTTCCGTTTAATAAACCGCTACGTTCTCCCTGTACAGACGGTCGTGCAAAATTCAAGGTTTTGATAGATTCGTAGAATGGCGGCCAACAAACCACCTTCGAACTCTGACGATACTGAAATGTAGTCTGTGTTGGGAAGGTCATATCACTTGACCACCAAGTTCGTTCTATGTATTTTCACTGGGAAATGCTAGAGCATTGATATTTACTAAACTGTAAACAAAAGCTAAATCTCCTTGAATTGTTATAACATCTGTTTTGCTTTCTTTTAGTAATATCAACTCGTTTTACCAAATACGTGAGTTTGTTATATTTTTACACGCTACAATAATTTAATTTTACAAGTATTTATTTTCAAGCATTTAGGAATTCATGAAATTTCATTGAAACGTTCGCCAATCTAAAAACTTTTAAATGTATATTAAATATATTAATGTTGTTTAAAAATATGTATTAACAATGCGTAAATTTAGCACATAAAGCTCTGATTTGAATATTATACAATGAAATCATCAAATTAACAGTTTTAGAAAGGAATGATAAATTGAATTGAAAATATTAACTTAAAGTTTATATACGTTTATTTAGAAATTTCTATACTTGTGTAAATATTGTGATGTGTGATTCTACTCATGTGATCTTTCAAAACACAAAATTGAATATTTCTGTATTTGAAAACCTTAATCAATTTCTTTCATATTTGATAAATATATCGACTTGCAAATTGTAGGACTTAAAAGAGAATATAAAAACCAAATAAAAGTTATGCTCATACTCACCGTAAAAATACAAATTTAGCATAATTAAATTGGCCACAGAATTTGTTTACAAGCAAGTGCATTTTAAGCGTATTAGGTATGCAAAAGCGCGGCATTGGAGAACTGTTTTTTCAGTATGCCCATCCCACGCTATTCTGCTAGCGCGAATGAATTAAGCGCAAACAAATGGGGTCTACTAAGATGTTAATTTCTTATAAACAATTACATATATCTCGAGAACGAGATATAATAGCACCGAACGGATTCCGGAATTTTGCATCACATTTAAACGCCATTCAGATTAGACCATAAAAAAATTTGCAACAATTGCAAATTTATAAACAATTTCCAAATTTTGCAAATCTAAAGGGGGAGAGTCTCCCGATGTCCCAGAACCAAAAACAGCGAATTAACAATTTTGCAACAATTTATAATTTTATAAACAAATTCGAAATATGCGTTAGAACGGCCGGGAAGGCTCCGCAAATTGTGCCTGAAATGAATATCTCAAAATAGCAGTTTGTCAGGAGTTACAAATCGATTACTAAAAGTTAAAATAATTGTTGCTAAAATGATAAATATTTACTGGTCTATAGAAAATCATTCTGGACGGAAAACCCCGCTTAGAAATATTTTTTTCGTCGTGGCGTACGCGCAGGCAAACTATCTCCTTCGGCAGGGAAATATGACGATATTTCCGTCTCGTACGTAAACGAACTAGCCCCCTCCCCCTGAGACAGCGTTCTTTCTGCCCCTTGGGATGTTGCACCAATCACAGACAACTGTGGTTCTACCTGCTAGCGATTGGTCAACGCGTCCCTCCCCCTGCCCTCCCCCAGGCCGAGGGCTGTCCAAGTTTGTCGGCGCTGTGTGGAAGATAGAATTTTGAACGACATTTTTTCTGAGGGAGAGGGTACATTATTTTACAACACTTTGCCAGATGACATTAAACGATTAAATTCAATAGAAAAGTTTAAATCCCAAGAGAAATCGTTTCTGCTGCATAATTGCTTCTATACAATTAGAGACTATACTGAGCATCACAAGAAAAGTAACATTAATTTTAACAATGATACATAATGCATTAATTACCATTTGGACTGTATAAATGAGTATAAACAACCTGTAACAACTATTGTAACACAGCTTCCGGGTCAATGACCCCCATCTCGATCAGGTTTTCGTCCAGTTTCCCTGATCCATTGAGCAAATGCTGAGATGGCCCCTTGTTTTGCTTCTGGACATAAATGTAACTTCATTTTCTGTGCACGTCTTCTAGAATTCAGTGGGAAATACAATTATTCAAATTATCTTTTCCATGTTGTCGCGGCAGGAAGTAATAAGAGCCAAAATTTATTGCTTATTTATCCTTGAAAATAGATTTTATTACATGGGAGTTTTTTTGTTTTTTGTTTTTTTCTCCCTTTCAAAATTCAAAATTTATTGCTTATTTATCCTTGAAAATAGATTTTATTACATGGGAGTTTTTTTGTTTTTTTTCTCCCTTTCAAAATTCAAAATTTATTGCTTATTTATCCTTGAAAATCGATTTTATTACATGGGAGTTTTTTTGTTTTTTTTCTCCCTTTCAAAATTCAAAATTTATTGCTTATTTATCCTTGAAAATCGATTTTATTACATGGGAGTTTTTTTGTTTTTTTTTCTCCCTTTCAAAATTCAAAACTTAAGTAGTATATGATTTAGTGTAGGGATCACAGAATTTTGAAAATGTGCACACAATTCACTTTTCCCCATAGCCGTCATACGCAGTTTTTAACTGTTTTTTGACGTAAATAAATAAATAAATAAAATAAATAAACAATAGTTTCATTTCTTAACATTTCGCAGGCGTTTGACCGAATATTATACAGACTCCGAACAATGGGAACACCAAACTACTTAGTAAACATCATCAAAAGTTTAACTGATAGATCCTTTAGTTTCCGCAGAAAATAACATCTCACACCCCCGAAAAATATTAGCAGTTCTTCCACAAGGTTGACCACTCTCACCCACATTATTCAACATCTACACAGCGGACATACCCACTACAATATACACCCAATTAGCACAATTCGCCGATGATACCGCAATCTACACGTCCAGCCACTCGCTTAAGACCATTAACGATAGGATACAACATCACCTAAATGAAATAGACAAGTGGTTAACATTGTGAAAAATCAAACTCAACCCAACTAAATCAACTGCCAAAATATTCTCACTAAGACCATTTTCCCACCCACCACCATTACACATAAATAAACACGCAATTCCATGGATATCACAAAACCAAACAGTAAAATACCTCGGGATGAACTTCGATACAAGACTTAACTAGAAATAACACACACATAATACAACACATTACAATGGACATAATACACACATAACACTAAAACAACATTAAGCAAAAATAAAAATAGATCACCTAAAACCCCTTATCAACTCCAAGAGCTGTCTATCCCTAACCAATGCCGTTACGATTTACAAAGCAATAGTCAGACTATTAATGCTCTACGCATGTCCCATCTGGACCAATGCATCTATTTATAACATTAATAAACTTCAAATTGTACAAAATAGATTCCTCGGACTAGCAACACATGCCCCATGGTTCATCTCAAATGCCCACCTTCATAAAGAACTGAATATATCACCGATCATCAAACATATTGCCCATCTTTCCAATAATTTTTACTCCGACCTAAATTCAATAAACCGAGCCGTCCACTACAACCTGGCCGCTATAAATGACTTCCCTACTAGAATTAAGAATAGATTTCCTTCCGAAGCGTTCTTGAACTTTTTCTCTACTAATTGTTCATAGTAGGGGCTCTTGTAGTTTCCTACACCACAAGTAAAGTAGTTTAGTGTTAAGTTTAGTATAAGTTACAATGTAAGCCAGAAAAAGCGCATGAGATAGTAATGTGTTACTGAACTGTGTAATTTCCAAACGCTCAATAAATAAATTAATTGAAGAAAACGACAGTGGCAAGAGTTTCGTCACTGACTAGACAGCTTGGTCCAATTTAGCCTCTATCTGGAGAAGAATTCTAGCAGCCGGCTTCTCTGATCCTCTGATAGTTTTCCGTGGTGTCTCCCATCACCACCAGGCAAGTGTCGGAGCAGTACCCTGACAAACGGGCCACGGACGTCCAACAATATTTTCTTCCTCTCTCTTGTCCTTTTCTTGCCCCTTAGTTACAAACATTTACACTCGCATCCTCTACACTACCACACATGCCGGGAGAGCAGTCGGGACTTTAGAGCTTGTCCCGTGCGGCGCGGTGTCACACTGGTGGGGAATCTAGAAAAACCCATCTCGATCAGGTTTTTCGTCCAGTTTCCCTGATCTATTGAGAAAATGCTGAGATGGCCCCTTGTTTTGCTTCTGGACATAAATGTAACTTCATTTTCTGTGCACGTCTTCTAGAATTCAGTGGGAAATATAATTATTCAAATTATCGTTTCCATGTTGTCACTGCAGGAAGTATTATTCCCAGGGACAACATGGATAAGTGCCCAAAATGTATTGCTTATTTGCCCTTGAAAATGGCTTTTTATTACATGGAAGTTTTTTCCCTTAATTCATTAAAACTTCAAATAGTATATGACTTCGTGTAGGGATCAGAGAATTTTGAAAATGTGCAAACAATTCACTTCTCATAGCACGTCATACGCAGTTTTAACTGTTTTTGACGTAAAATAAATAAATAAATAATTGATTGGAGAAAAGAGGGAAGCCGACGTAGGTCGGCGCCGGATCTCACCATTAGCGAGGGAAGATCGCCGCCACCTCCCGCTGAAAACATTCACTACACTTACGGCGCTAATGAATAGGAATCATCATTCAAATCCATATGTTTGAAACATTTTGTTTATTTCTTTTCAAAATTCTAAATTTAAGATTTTTGTGTATATTGTTGATGAATAAAATGATAATTCGTTATTTTCATTTTGGACATTCGAAGGAAAAACCGAAATAGTTCATTCGTGGATATAGGATCCAGCCCTTTAAGAGACTGTTTTACTTGACCGTCACGACAATAAATACAAAATGCAAGCAGTCCAGTTTAACAGGTTTTGGCACGCCATGACGTCAGAAGCGAAAAGGGATCTGCCGAGAAATTGAAGGTCTGCAAGTGACTCCACCAGTTAAGTCACTATTCCCAGAGTAGATTGCAAAGCTAAAGACGCCGAGAAGTTGATACATCAAAATCACTGTTGCGAAAAAGTGAGAATGAAAAGTGAGTTTATCCTAGACTGGCAGTAAAAACGAGAATATTTTATGAAATTCCGTCACAAAGTCCAGTACTGAAAAACCTTCAGTGTAGCTTGTATCCTTCTATCAGAAACAAGCAATATCGATTGGAAAATAATTAATGACATTCTTCTGATTCCTTGTTTCGAAAAGAAATACCTACAGCATTCATTATTCATTGTATTTCGATTAAACATTTAAGATTTTAGATACAATAAATGCTGTAAAATTGTAGTAAACATAAATTTCTATGTAGTAAAAGTATAGTATTTTTATGTGGTACAAGTTACTTGTAGGTAATAAATGGAATATCAGTCTAAGAGGTTCATGTTTGGTACTTACGTATTAATTACCTTCTTACCGCAACGTCATCACGTCACTTGTCACCCATCCTTTTCGAAAAGGTGAGGCAAAAGCTAAGCTCTCAAGGTACTTTTTCTGAACGCGAGAGCAGGATGTTCGGTCCAACAGTTGCGCGTAGGGGGGGGGGAAGAGGCGAGTTGACAGACCTTTCCGGGAGACACCATCATCGGGGTGTCACATAGCATTTCGTCTTTTTTAAAAAAAATCAACTTTATTCATTTTGAATGAAGTAGTTTAATACCTAACAAACCGGTAGCGGTAGCTCAGTGCATCAACTGATGTCACTGCAGTGCCTCTAACCGGGAGGTCCTAGGTTCGAGTCCTAACGGCGGCAGGATTTTCGACTAGCTTTTCAGCTAGGTCGAATTCAGCTGCTGTCTGGAGGAGAATTCTAGCGGCCGGCTGCGCTGATCGGTAGTTTTCCGTGGTTTCTCCGATCAACACCAGGCGAATGCCGGAGCAGTACCCTACCAAACGGGCCACGGACCGCGCGCGATCTGTCCTTCCTCTTCCTTGTCTTATCCTCTCCCCTTACACACACACTTACACTAACATGCACTACACTACCACATATTCCGGGAGACCGGTCGGGAGCTTAGAGCTTGTCCCGACTGGGGCGGTGCCCCGTTGGTGGGAGAGTCCTGGTTAGGGGAATACCCCACAAGCCGACGGTAGGTCGGCGCCGGATCTCGCCATCCAACGGGAGAAGATCACCGCCATCTTCCGAGAAAAAACACGCACTACACTAACGGGACTAATGACCGAAGCAGTTGACGCGCCCGGGAACACGAAAAAATCAATCAATCAATCAATACCTAACAACAGTACCAGTCATAATTTTCAGAACGTTAACTGACAAATTCAGAAAATTCATAATATTTGAAATCATTTTTCTCGAAAGAATAACATACCAAACAAACTTTCATATCCTGTGAAAAGTTTGCTCAACTTAAAACAGTTTTCCGTTTCTTTGTTACCATTTATTTTGACAACAATACCTCTCTTGGTAATTCATGACAAATCTCGTAATTTATTCATTTCCATTCGTTCAGCATTGATTGTATACGACGTACAAAGAGTCGACTAAAATGTTTCCCGTTTCGCAATTGCCAACTACAGTTGCGACTCCGTTGCTCCTTAGCAGAAATCATGTTACAAATAATGTTTGACTGTTCAAAGAATTGACTGTCCCAACTAGGAATCGAACATGGATGTCCTCAGTATTCTTCCGAAACCGGGAACTTCGGGTTTAATTCCCAGCAGGTACAGACAATTCTTTCCGCGCACAAACATAATGTGCATAATAATAATAATAATAATAATAATAATAATAATAATAATAATAATAATAATAATACATTTATAATTTTTCTTTTTTAAATACAAAAGATGTCGGGGTTATCCTGCCCAAGACAAAATCTGTCTGTACCATGTTTATGGAGATACAAAGGAAATAAAGTCTACAGAACAAACACTTCACAATTATTCTCAATTTTTAATCTTGCACACTATTTCACAATCTTCTAGTGATGCATTAACTCAGGTTATTTATCCCTCAATCAAGACTCAAAAAATTCCTTGACAATGTTCGCTGTACCAAGTAAAGCAGCTTTCTGCATATTTTTCAGATGTTTTTCTTGTAATTGTAGAATTTCTCCAGTTTTCTGCCAGTTCTTCGTGACTACACCATTTACGGACACTACCACAGGAACTATCTCTACTCTTCGCAGTATGTACATATCCTTTAATTCGATAGCCAGTGGTTGATGTTTTCGTTTTTTCTCTGCTAATGTTGATATTAGCTTTTCATCTGAAGGAACTGCTAGATCGACAATCATTACTGTTTTCGCTGTTTTATCAAACAGCACAATATCAGGTCTGTTTGCTTCAACCGTTCTGTCAGTTATAATTGTCGTGTCCCACAAAATTTGTGCCTGATGGTTACTGATGACTTGCTCAGGCTTACATTTATAATATGGCTGTTCCTGTTCAACTATATGGTATTTCTTTGCAAGCGCTTGGTGAACGGTGAACTTTCGCTACATTATTATGCCATTGCAAGAATTCAGTCTGAGCCAAGTATGGGCAACCACTGCATATATGCTGGATAGACGCATTGGTACTTTTGCATAATCGGCATTTGCTATCTATCTGTTGGCCCAAGATATATTTCCGATATGCTCTGGTCTTTATCACTTGGTCCTGAATGGAGAAGAGGAAACCCTCAGATTCACCATAGAGTCCCGCTGTTCGCAGCAATTCTGTGGACCACCACAGATCAATTTCATCAGATGTTAACGATGCTCTAAATCGGCCATGCAGTTCCCTCGCCTTCCAACTATCAATTCTATCATCCCTTGTCAAGTGAAGGAACTCTCTGTTCTCTTGGGTTAGACTTAATGGACTGATATTTTTATCGTGCGTGCAAATTGCATCATGGATTGGGGTGACCATTGAAAGAAAATACTGGCGGAGTTTTACTTCCTGTTGACGATATGGTGTTTGTAAACCAAGCAATCCTCTGCCTGCATCGTTTCGAGATAGATATATCCTCTGTGTCGAACTATGAAGATGATGAAGTCGATGCTTGGTGAGTGTCGTTCTCAGTTTTCTGTCAAAGGCTTGGAGAGAGGTATCCGTCCATTTTATCACTCCAAAGGAGTAAGTTGCTACAGGGATAGCCGATGCGTTGATTGCAGAATTTGTTTTTCTTGAGTTGATATTTGTCTCCCAGATCTTATAAATTCTGGCTACCACTTTCTTTTGTATCCTGTTTCTGACATTTGAGTCAGATATTTCCAATAGTTGCAACATCCCTAGATATTTGTGAGAGTCTTCGTTTCCGATCTTTTGAATGATGGGGTCCCTCGAGCGTTGTAATTCTCCTTCCTGATTTTCGTTTTTCCCACGTTTTACATGCAACACCGTACATTTATCCAAACCAAATTACATGCAGATATCTTTGCTGAAGTTTTTAACAATCATCATTTCACTCGGTAGCTGATCTTTATTAGATGCATATAGCTTAAGTTCATCCATATAAAACTGGTGTGATATGCGAACATCTGGGTTTCTCTTTATACAATATCCATATCCAGTTTCTCTCATCATTCTACTCAGTGGAATCAGAGAGATGCAGAACCAAAGAGGGCTCCAGCTAACGCCCTGAAACATACCTCGCCGAGTCCTAATTTCCCTGGTCACATAGGAGTAATGACCTTGCCTAACATGTAAAGAAGTCTTCCATTCAGACATACACACCTCGTGAAAATTTATTACTACCGAGTCAATCTTATAGATTTCAAGGATACGCAGAAGCCATGAACGAGGCAGAGAATCAAGTGACCTTTTATAGTCTACCCAACCCACAAATATATCATGAAGTCTTTTGCGGACTTGTTGTGTAACCACACTATCTATAACCAATAGTTCTTTGCATCCTCTGGTTCCCATTTTACAATGATTTTGCTCAGGATGTAAAAGATTTTGGTCTACGAGATGTTCATTAATTTTAGAAGATATAATAGCAGTCAAAATTTGGTATAACGTTGACAAGCATGTAATCGGCCGGTAGTTCTTGGGTTGAAGACTGTCTCCTGATTTGGCCATCATTAATGTTTTACCCATCAACAAATATTTAGGGAAATTGGATGGATATTTCAATGTATCGTTAAAAAGTCTAGCTATGTGTGGATGGAGAGCCGTAAAGTATTCCCACCAAATATTATGAATTCCATCCAGACCAGGAGCTTTCCAATTCTATGTCTTCTGTATGACTGCTCTCACATAGTCTTCGGTAATCATTACTGTTGGCATTTCATTTACATATCGGCACGCTTCGATTTCATTATGAAGGCAGTATGCTTGCTCATTGTGTTGGCGAGGGATTGCCCATATCTCGGACTAGAATTGAACCTTATCATTACCACTCAGTAGTTGACCCCTCAGTTCTTCCCCATTGCCAGCTTCCAGTTGTCTGTAGAATTTCTTCTGATTGGCTGCAAACGTTGATTCATGTTGGCGTTTTTTTATGCTTCACTGGACCGTCTAATTCTTGCTCCTAGAGCCGCAATTCTCTGTTTAAGTCTCTCTTCTTCTTTTAACTTTTGATCTAGATTTTTGGATTTCATTTTAACTTTCAGTCTCCTAACTATTGACTTAATTCCCGATTTCACTTTCTTAAACATGTCTCCCTTCTTTGCAAAACACTGCGGTAAATGACCAGTATCTCTTCTAGCTTAGTTGATTTTGTCCTAGATTCGTTTCTTCCATAATGGCATATTGTCAGGTTTTGATGTGGAAGAAGTTACCGACATTTTGTTGTTATTTTCGATATCTCTCCCCATACTGCCACAAACGGCTAAGCAGCACTAGGTACTTCTCCAGCTAGTTCTTCCAGAGAATAAGGTGTGAGGGTTAGGTCTTCTAAGATGATATTCATTACTCTACAAGCATCGTAAAACTTCTTATTACGAGTGATTTTTGGTATACGCGGTCGAAGATCAAGGGGTATACCTTGGTACGGAATATTATAATGTGGACAATTTTCTCTCAGATTACTGGCAAAAGCATCACCACCATGTCCTGGTGCTACTTGCTGGACTTCAACTTCAGGTTTCCCCTCCGAGTGATCTACCTCCAGTTCCTCAGCCTGGGCTTCAGTTTACTGTGTCACATTTACCCGCATTTCCATGCACAATTGTAGTTTTATCAGCTCCAGTTCAGCAGATGCATTTCTTCTTCGAATAGAATTCAATTTACATATTCGTTGCTCATCCAGAGTGCTGTTGGGATACATTTTCTTTCACTCGACGTGCATCCTTGCTCTGTATCCTTCACTTTCAGCTTCCACTCTTGTACTTCGATAATACGCACGCATTACAGAGATATTCATCTCTTTCGACCATTTCATGCGTTGCCCACACTGACTTGAAGCGGCGGACGCTGCAAATGGCACTGTCCTCAAGCCACTTTGTCTTGAGACAGATGGAACTGTATTCTCTGCGGTCGCGATGAGTGGCACGGCGCCGCGCCTCGCATCATCTGTACCAGGTCCACCGTTATCCACTGACACAGGTAACCCATTTGACACAGAAGGCCCGGTGCCAGAACCTTCTGCGCGGTCCTGCAAAGACCGATCGCCCGCGACTATTTCTCAATATTCGTCTCCTCATATTGGGCTGTTGCATGTTAGAGCTATTGCCAGCATTTCTACAGACGCCCCTAACATGGGAAACAGACGCTGTCGCAGTACCGCCCCTAACATGGGGAACTGACGTGTCCAGTTTTGCTGTTTCTTATTCGGGGTGTCCTCCCCTAGACAGGCTGGCTTCCCTCCCGCCTTTAGAGCCCGGTCTGCCCCAGGGCCTCTCCGCCATCTTCGCATTGCTGAAGATCTTCTCAGCGTGGTCCTCTTCTGGAGTTTCCTCCTTCGATCCTCTTCTTGGTGTCGAGGTCCTCTTCTGGAGTACTTCTTTGTCTGACCCCTCTAATTCGACCTGTCCGGCTTGGAAGACTCCACCAGTAGCTACGCTACCGCCAGCATAGCTCTCAGGGTCACGGGGGTACGCAAGCTCCACCACCAACGTCAAGGTCATGTACTCCCCAGATGGAGTCCTCGTCGTCGTCGTCGTTGTTGTTGTTGTTATTATTATTATTATTATTACACAATCTGAGATATAATTATCTTTAGAGACAAAAGGAAATAAAATAATAAATAAGATTATAAAGTATATATTATTCAATAACAACCAATATCGCCTCCAGACAGCGACTAAATTCGACGTAGCTGACAAGCTCGTGTCGAAAATCCTGCCACCGTCGGAACTCGAACCTAGGACCTCCCGGTCAGAGGCAGTGCAGAGACATGAATTGGTAACTGAGTCACCTCTCCCGGTTGACGGTTGGAGAAGGAAAAGCCCACATTAGCATTTGGATTTACTTTTAGAAGAGAGCATTCTGTAACATTTGCATGAATAAAATATGCATTAATTTGCATTCTAAACTTCAAACATTATATATTTACCGCTTCATCGTAGAGAACTCCAGCTTAATTTTAATTCTTGTACATTTACAGTTCGGAGGTGAAACATTCTTTAGATATCCAACGACAAAAAATCAATTTATCTCTTTTCATTTAAAATTTGCATTGAATAAATGAGAACATAAAACTAATAAGTGATAAACTGAAGCAACGTCGGAAAAACGTGATGAACATTGTGGAAAGTTACAATAGAAATAAACAATTTAAATCTTCTCTAAAGACAATATGCCAAAATGTGATGATAATTTTATATAATATATCCCTCAACAAAATTGTGCTACTGGCGGATTTGTAATTACCACCAGTGATACATCAAACAGATTAAAAAGCGTGCGCAGATGATTTTCTCTCCCATATGTCACATACAGTTTTTGACTAAATAAATAAAACTAAAACTAATTTTATTGATGTTTTTGATTTATTCTATTTGATTTATTATTTCAATGAACAAGAAAATTGTATCTGACTTATGGAGGAGAAGTACAAACTTTCCAAAAATTGTCATAAGTTCTGGAATCCCTTCCTTACCTTTTAACTATAAATAGTTAAATGAGGAATAAAAATACCAACAAAGCGAGGTTAGTAACATTTGAAAATAGTCATCTTCGCACCTCAGTTATACAAAAATTGTTTGCATTGGTAAACGAACTACAGATTTAATTTGATAGTATTTCTAACAAAATAGTAAAGCTTACCTTTGGCTAGCAAAAGTGGAGCTCAACACACGTTTTTGACGATTTCCATTTATTATTAAATTGTTATAAATAAAAATATGTGCATTCATTTCAACAAAAGACACTATTTGACTTGTTTCTTTATAAGAAAAAAGTATTTATTTTGTGGACATTTTTGTAACTAAAAAGACTATTACGTTTCTCTGACAAATAAAAGCTGACGTTTCTTCATAACAAAGTAATGTATTATTATGTGTATTAACAGTATAATGTACTACATGACATAATTTTCAAAATAATTCCAATATGTTCCAATATATTATGAATGTGCAGGATGTGAGTGAATAATCGTGATTTTTCTACCAAGGACGCTGCAATAACATTAATTATAACAACACTGGCGATAAAGTGCATCATATGTTGATCAGCAAACCCCTCGTAAACAACATTAATGATTTTAGCATTTTAAAACAAACTTATAAAACTAACAAACTAGTGGTGCTAAAACAGCACGCACTTTCTCGCCTTTAGTAATGGTTATGCAATACTATTTACACTTTAATTTTTATCCGAATTAACACATCTCAGTCATCGTGTTTTGTAAAATTCATTTGTAATCGTAGAACATTTGATGCGAAAATTAAATAGTTTCAAGCAATAGGTGTTTTTATTCAAAACTTTAAATGAAACCATTTCTAACATTGGATTCATTGTGTAAGGTGAATTCAGGAACGTATCCGATGCGTTTTTTAGCATTACAATATTCTGCGTAAGCAGTATGCGAGAAATTAAAATAAAAGTAAAGTATTTTAATTAAGATAAGCTTATTCCAGATACTGTCGCACTGCCGGCTATCTGTTATGTCAAATATTCAGAAACTATTATTTACATTTTTAATTAGAAGAAGAAATTAAGTTTACCTAATACAATAAGTAAATTTACATAACAACTAGGATAACACAAGCTCAAGTTTACATAAGGTCGTACATGTTTATTTCTTTTAAAAACTTCATTACTTTTATAATACTGAAATTACATTCGCGAGAAAATTAACTCTTGATATGCGCGTCGTAAGAGCTTTCAGCTCTCGTCCAGAAGGGTACCGTGATACGCGCACTTCATTCTAAACCTTTGCTTCGTAACTCTTTCGTTCGTTTCTAGAATAGCATAATTTTCGTTTTCTCACGTAGGAAAACGCAAATGAATCTCCAAACCTTTCCGTTGCCGGTGGTCATTTAAAACCTTTAATTTGAGGCAAATTTCACAAATGATTTTATCATATTTTGGAAACAATTGACTGTCTTTTGCCTAGTACGAAATTACTTGCCATATTTCGGAAAATGGGAGTCAAGGACACAAATAAAGGTGGATATTATTTTAAATATTCATGAAATGTTTTTGGAATGGAAAGGAACCACACATGTGTCATTTCTACTGTAATGGTTTATGAGAAGTGATTATCATTTTCACAAAAATACGGTTGCAGTGTGTCCCAATAAATTATATATTTTAATGTCTCTTGAAATAGACTCTATGTATTGAGAGTTTCTTCCTTGTATTGTGTAATTGTTCTAAGGTAGTATTATTTCAAAATTAGATGATTACTGCTAGAATTAATTTGAGTGATTAGGCATCTAGTTGTTATTGAAAGTGAGATTATTTATTTCTGTCGTTAAAGCTTTTACTCGATTATCAAAAATTTTATTTTCAACGAAGACAAAGGGTAAATTTGGTCTCTGAATTTGAAGAGAGTATTCCATACCCGGTCATCCATTACTATCCCGAGGATAAAATGTTACGTATTTCTCCACGCCTTCCAAGGTCGCATGGCAGCTTTAGCGAGGACAAATTACCCTCCAGGTGGAATGCAGAACAACTGTCTCGAGAAATGTGGATGCCGATTAAACGATAGGAAACAAGGAATCTGATAATTTCACAATTGCGTCGTAAACCACTTCAGTGACATTCCAATATAAAAAGGAAGTAATTCAACATTTTGCAGAAAAAATAAAATATTGCACTGTTAAAAGTTTAAGTGAACCGAAAAGATATCTAAAAAAATATTTTGAGTTTTAGTGTTACCTTTATTTCTCGGACGTGAGTATGACATAGAGCACTTAAATAGTGAACAAATTATTTCACATTTTATTTTAAGGCGCGAATTTCCAATGTTTAAACTGAAAAAAATGGTTTTGATTTTTTCGCTACCGTCCACATTGTTTAAAAATCCGGAAAAAAAATGATATTGAATGTTATTAGACCCATTTTAGGGGGGGAAATTGAGACAATACTCAACCGTTATCACGTCAAATATGAATTCAAAAACTTTTTTCTATATGAATTTGGCGTCAAAATTTGTTGACAAAAATACCTTTAAATTGAATTATGTTTCCCCGTCTCTGCAATTTTTCAGCCTGATACACGTAACAAATGCTGAGAAGAAATAAAATATGAAAAACATGTTTCTCGTTGTATCTCTGCAAAACATTGCCCTAGGAGGCTCATTCTTTGTGAATCTACGTCATTTTGTATTATTTTTCATATGAGCATCGCCAATATCGATTTGGTTTGGGGGCACTTTTCACCGCCTTATTCGGCTATACCCTTGAGTGTAATGGTGGTGGTGTGAGTGTAATGGTGGTGAGGGTGAGGATTAGGAGGATGAGGAGAATGAGGATGAGGGCAATGACAAGCGTGAAGGGAGGAGGAGGGCGAGGACTGGAATGAATGAAAGTGTTTGGGGGGGGGATAAGGGCGATGGTGAACGAGGTGTGACCGTGGAAGAAGAGGGGGAAGAACGAGGATGCAGATGAGGGAGACCGCGAAGGCAAGGCGACTGCGAGGGTGATGTAGAAGATGAGGGCGAGGTAGCAGACGAGAGCGAGGGCAACAGCGACAGTAGGTAGAGAGCGAGGGACATGGCAAGGGCGATGACGAATGTAAGGGCGAAGGTGAGGTAGAAGGCGAGGACAAGGGCGAGGGCGAAGGTGAAGGCGAGGCCGTGGGCGAGGGGGGCGAAGGCGAGTGTGAAGGCAAGGGCATGGGCGAGGGCGAGCGCAAAGTTGAGAGCGAGGGCGTGGACAAATGCGTGGGTGAGGGGGTGGGCGTGGGTGAGGGCGTGGGTGAGGGCGTGGGTGAGGGCGTGGGCGTGGGTGAGGGCGTGGGTGAGGGCGTGGGTGAGGGCGTGGGTGAGGGCGTGGGTGAGGGCGTGGGTGAGGGCGTGAGGTGAGGGCGTGGTGAGGGCGTGGGTGAGGGCGTGGGTGGAGGGCGTGGGTGAGGGTGGGTGAGGGCGTGGGCGTGGGTGAGGGCGTGGGTGAGGGCGTGGGGGTGAGGGCGTGGGAGGGCGTGGGCGTGGGTGAGGGCGTGGGCGTGGGCGAGGGCGTGAGCGAAAGCGAGGGTGGGGACGAGTTCGAGAGCATGGGTGAAGGCGAGTGCGAGGGCGTGGGCGAGAGTGTGGGCGAGGGCGTGGGCGAGAGCGAGGGCGTGGGCGAGAGCGTGGGTGAGGGTGAGGGCGAGGGCAGGGCAAGGGTGAGGGCAAGGGCGTGGGCGTGGCGAGGGCAAGGGTGAGGGTGAGTGCGAGGACGAGAACGAGGGTGAGGGCGAAGGTGGGGGCGAGTTCAAGGGCGAGGGTGAAGGCGAGTGCGAGGTTGAGGGCGTGGGCGAGGACGTGGGCGAGGGCGTGGGCGTGGGCGAGGGCGAGGGCGAGGGCGAGGGCGAGGGCGAGGGCGAGGGCTTGGGCGAGGGCGAGGGCGAGGGCGAGGGCGAGGGCGAGGGCGAGGGCGAGGGCGAGGGCGAGGGCGAGGGCGAGGGCGAGGGCGAGGGCGAGGGCGAGGGCGAGGGCGAGGGCGAGGGCGAGGGCGAGGGCGAGGGCGAGGGCGAGGGCGAGGGCGAGGGCGAGGGCGAGGGCGAGGGCGAGGGCGAGGGCGAGGGCGAGGGCGAGGGCGAGGGCGAGGGCGAGGGCGAGGGCAGAGGGGAGGGCAGGGGGCGAGGGTGCGAGGGCAAGGGCGAGGGCTTGGCGAGGGCGAGGGCAGGGCGGGCGAGGGCTTGGGCGAGGGCGTGGGCGAGGGCGTGGGCGAGGGCGTGGGCGAGGGCGAGGGCGAGGGCGAGGGCGAAGGCGAGGGCGAGGGCGAGGGCGAGGGCGAGGGCGTGGGCGAGGGCTTGGGCGAGGGCGAGGGCGAAGGCGTGGGCGAGGGCGTGGGCGAGGGCGAGGGCGAACGCGTAGCGCCGGGCCGGGGCGAAGTCGCGGCAGGGCCAAGGCTCTTTGTAGGCGCGTGCGGCCGCCTGGTGCGGGTGGGGTGGGCTGGGGCCGAGGCATTGAGGCTGGCGATTGCCCGAGTGAATGGTCGCCTGTGAACCGGCGCCGCGCAGCACAATGGCAGCGGCAAATGGCTCTATTGACCAGCGCAACGCCGCGCGTAGTACGAAACGCCCTGCGCGCTCTTTATCAGATGCGCTAACCCGCAGTGGTAATGGCGACTGTGGTGGCGGTGATGCTGGTGGAAGTGATGGTAGTAGTGTTGGCGATGCTGACGATTGTGGTGACGGCGATTGTACCGATGGTGTTGTTGGTCAAAACGCTGAAAATTATTGATTTTATCGTAGTTTTTATCGTAAGAGGAGAAGATTGATTATTTCGTGTTTCTTGGCGCGTCAACGGCTATGGTCATTTGTCCCGTAAGTGGAGTGTATGTTGTTATCATGGGAGATGGCGGTGTTCTTCCCCACTCGAGAGTGAGGTCGGCTTGTGGGGTTTTCCCATCCACTAGCTCCCACCAGCAGGGCCACGCGTCGTGCTCATTGCCTCAGCCGGGACGTGATTAAAGCTCTGCGACTGGTCCCCCACAGGTGTGGTACTTTATGAAAGTGAGTTTGTATGCTAGATGTGCGGATAGGACAAGAAAGAGGATGTTCCCGCGCTATTCATTGCCCGCTTGTTAGGGTACTGGTCCGGCATACACATAGTAAACAAAGTAAAATGGACTGTCATGTACTAATGAGAATCGTAGTGGCCAGCTGCTCTTATCGGTAGATTTCTGCCGCAGCCGCTGAATTCGACGTGGCTGTAGAACTAGTGGCGAAACTCCTGCCACCCTAGGACCTCCCGGTCGAACTCACTGCAGTGACATCCGTTGATGATCTGAGCTGCAGCCGGTATGACGATGGACATGTTAACGATTGCGATAAGGTGGTGTGGTGAGGGCAGTGATGCCGCTGCCTCAAAAATAGACAAAGAAAAATATATAGCAAAAAGAAAAATATATAGCTGAAGTAGAATATTTTTTTTCGATTGTTTAAGGTCGCATTAACATCTAGGTCATTAGCGACCACTATTGGCTTTAACGTAATGGTAACTATGAAGGTGAAACGAAATGGTGATGTTGAGGGGTGAAAGGACGAACACAAATAAAGCCATGTCCTAGTGGAGACTCGAACCCGCGACCCTTCGGTCCGAGATCACTACGGCAGTACTGCCTTAGCGATCTCGGCTACCGGGCCGATACGGATGTACAATATTTCTGAAGATTTTTTCGGTAATGAAATCTGCTCAAAAATTAGGTCTTTAAATAAGGTCACGTAAACGTTTTTGAAAGAAAACCTAGTTTTTTTGCCTAATTTTTTATTGAATAAAAGGCAATTTATAAAATATTTTCTTTGTCAAAACTCACCAAATATTTCGTGTAGTTTGTTTCCTCGGAAACCACAAAGAAAGCTTTAAAAATGTCGCACGGCTAATTATCGTGGAACACTCTAAATTATCGATAATTGAAAAAGTTAACAAAATTGCCAGAACCGATGTGTTATTGTAGCAGACGACCGGACAACATCGTTCTACAGATAGATGGAAAGAAAGACGTGTTGGCATAACTCAATTTTTCGGTATCATGGACCCACAAAACACGGATTCTGATGACCTGTTACTCTGTAAGTAATTTACTATATATAGCAATAAGATTCATTCAATCTTCACACAAAATTTTTTTGACGAAACATTGGCGCTTTCGGATGAGAACTACAATACTTTCAACTGTGTGAATGTGTAGTGGGTGAGAAAGTAAAATTTATGGCATTCGACAATGTATCTAGGATAATACGATGTATGTGTTATTTGTTATGTTATAATTTTGGTTCATTTTATATCTGCAATATTGCTCTGTAGTTCCCAGTTAACAAACCAGAAATAAATTGTTACAAGTACCTCAGCTTCTTGCCATCTCGATTAGGTTTCTTGTCCAGTTTCCTTGATCCTTTAAGAAAATGTTCAGATGACCCTTTTTTAACCTCTGAACATAAATGTAACTTCATTATCTGTGCACGTTTTCTACAGTTCATGGAGAAATATAGTTATTAAAATTATCATTCTCCACGTTGTCGCGTCTGGAAATACATTTCTTCTCGAAGGACATGATAAGGAAGAAACGTCCAAATCTATAGCTGATTGCCCAGAAATTACATTTTATTTCATCCGAGCAAATATATTTTGTTAATAATTCTTGCCAAGAACGCTCATTTGTTTCTGTATTCAAAATTCAACTTGTAACTGGCTTAGCGTAGGGATCCCAGAATTAAGAAAACGTGCACAGAATACACTTCTCCCCGTAACACGTCACACACAGTTTCTGTTTTTGACGTTAAATAAATAAATAAAGTGTTTATTAGTTAAGATGTAAATAGTAACATGTTGGAGGAGTCTGGTTGAAAGGAAAAATGTTGCTTTTCGCAATATTTTTTCATTTAAATTATTATTTACCATTAATGTTAAGACACCTATAAGGACTGAAACGTTTGTTCTTAAATTCATTTTTTGTTGAATGATATGACATTTTAAAAGTCATCAGAATTTCCAATGATCCGATACTGCATCTACCCCGTTTAGCGCCTGGGTAGAGGTAAAAGTGGCGACAATGTCTGTGGCGGCATGGACGCGATGGCCTTCGGTTTGCTGTAACGGAGATGGTGGCGGGATGGCGAAGGTCGTGCGGAACGAAACGGACTTTCTTCACGAGATCGAAGCACATTTTATTCCGGTCGGCTTTTGTTCGCGCTGTTTTTTACAAAGAGGCGTGACACGGGTCGCGTGGTTTGCTCTTCCATCTAATCGCATATGTTATATGACAGGGCCGAGAGCAATGGCCGTGAACAAGCTCAACTTGCTTTCATGACTTTTATAAAATGACTAATTTCTATTTAATTCCTTCTATGTAATAATAATAATAATAATAATAATAATAATAATAATAATAATAATAATAATAATAATAATAATAATAATTGCTCCTTACAAATACTATTTACAAAATGTACTATTTTGTATATAGTCCACATCTATCCACATCAAAATAACACAATCAAAATTTTAGCACTGATCACATCACATTATCATCAATCAAGTTATTATCACATTATTTGAAGAAAAATGATACTTTCTCCACTTTTATCACTATTACTCACTGTTTATCACTATTAATTGCCATTGTCCACTTTGGAACTTTTAAAATCTATGTAGCCCATGACAGTAATTTATTCAGCTTTTACATTGTACTTTTTACATCACTTTTACATTCACCAATACCATCATTATTTCGTAGATTTACACCTCTTTATGACATATTTCCTTCCGTTTGCATGTATTTCTTCCACCTTCCCTTACAATCCACTCTTCGTCAATCAGATCATTACCATGGTCCGTTCCTTCTTTTACATCAATTTATTCTCTCCTCACCGGTTTCTCATTATCTACTACCCAGATTCTTGATTCTAAGCTGAACTTTATCCGTCTTATAGTCTCTCGTTCTTTTCTACATTCCATTAATTTTCATCACCAACTATCCTCTTACTATTCTTCTCAACCTCATATTTCCCATTATTCGTGTAGCCCCCTCTCCTGTTGTCTAGATAATTTAGTATCCACCTTATCCTTGTCCCTTAGCATACATAGCTTTCATAAATCCCTTCCTTCCTCTTTATAGCAATTATCTGAGGTTTGTCATCAAATTTCTACCTTGCATTGCATTTAAGTCAATATCTGTTTTCCTTATCTCATTTCTGGGTCTAAAATGTTAACATTAATTATCATGATTTGTTTACTTCCTTAGTCTGAGATTTCTGGTCCAAATGTAAAGTTGTACACTTCCTTGGATGTTTCACTGCAGAATTTGTTTGATACACTTGGTGCCCATTCAATTTTTTTCTCTGTTTTACTATCCCGAGAACAGACTAATGACTGTCAATGAGGTCATGCAAAAGAGCTTGCAATGAAACGACAACGTGAAAAACTAAATTTTTAAAATGGCGAATAAAGAAGATATATCGTCAGGTGTCTTCGTAAGTGCCTTTACTTCATGGGTGCTTGGCGGAGGTCAGTTTCATACTACCAGAGAAAAATTAATTTTTTTGGAGGCCACTTCACAGTCCCACTCTCTATGATAACAGTAATGTCATTCAAAGAATTTTGCTTAATATATGAGGAATATGATTGAATGACGAATTATTTACTTGTTATCGTTTTGTGTTACGTTTTATTAAACAATTTAGTTATTTGTTGCATACAGCAATAATGAAAAGTAAAGTAACTAGTTCCTATAAATTAATAATTCTCGCTTACGGTCAGAAAGCTCATGTAACGGTCAAATGCCTTCTAACCTGAATGCAGGAATTTAATGCAAATACGGTACTTTTAAGTCAACAGATTACGAAACGGAGTTAAGTGTCGATTCAAAATGTTAAATTTTACTGTCATTTGACAATTCGAAATCTGACTGATATATTATTTCATTTTCATATATAATTTCGTTGCTTTAGTAGAGAAAATGAGAATTAAATACGATACATTTGAGGAACTAATTGTCAACTTACTTCTACAAAGGACTGTCATGGGCCCGGTATATTTTTATTTATTTTATGTCAAAAACTGTTAAAAACTGTGTTTGACGAGCTACGGGAAGAAGTGAATTGTCTGCAAGTTTTCATAAATCTGTGTCCCCTACCCTAAGTCATATACTTCTTTAATTTTGATGACAGAAAGTAATGAGCGTTTTTTGCAAAGATTGTTAACAAAATATTCGCCCCGATATAATAAAATCTATTTTGAAGGGTAAATCAGTAATAAATTGGGACTCATCCGTCATCATGTCCTTCGTCAAGAAATAATACTTCCTGCCGCGACGACATGGAGAACGATAATTTGCATAACTATATTTCCCACTGAATTCTGGAAGAAGTGCACAGATAATGAAGTAACAGATATCCTGTGATATATCCCACTCCGGAGCAATTTGTACAACCCTTACTTTTAAATCTCGCTCTGGACGCAGTGTCCGGGGACTCTAATAAGTTAATTACCAAGTCCACGACATTCACACGCCTACTATATGAATAGCGAAAAGAAGAAGTGGGTATATCGGACCGAACGAAGTAAGGCGAACGCTCTCAAACACTCTGTGGAAAGAATGTTAATAATATGTTTGGGGAATCAACGTTATATTTCATGTAAATACCTTATTACCACACGGTGAACACTCTTTTGTATTTTTCTATGTAAACAATTTTATATATTGTTCTATGTATTAAAGAAGAAATTTCAAATAAGTGGTGAAATCGAAAAGAAAAAAAGGCCCCCTGCAATCACCTTTCCCAGGGGCGAATAGAAAACTATATTATAATGTTTCACATACAAAAAAACTCAATAGTAACAGTAAACTTCACTTAACATCCTCATGAATTAATTGATCTCTAGGTCTTCGCCATTGATTAATCGCTTCCTGGATCCTCTTAAACCGTTCAAATTCCGCGATTTAATTAGCCCAAATAGACGGATGGCGCGTCGGGCCCCCGAAATCCCGGTCGCTCGTTTGTGGGCCTTAGCGGCGGTTGGGTGGTGGCGCCGGCTGAGCCTGGTGGCGGATGAATAAACACACAATCGCTTAAAAATGCACCGGCGGCGGCGGTGGCGGCGGCAGCGGCGGGCCCCGGGCGCGGCCTTCCTGCCTCCGAAGTGCGCGCCCTAATCCGCGCCGACTACGCCCAACGGGAAATCCTCTGCGCCTCCACTACCTTCGCCGCCCGACAGCCCCGGTTCCGCCCCTCTGTCGCCGACCCCGTCACCATCTCCGCTTCCTTTTCCATCCCGACGCCTCATTCCAACCACCTCTCCACCCCGTACTACTAGCACCCGCTTCGCCACCGATCCGTCGCTCCTGCCACCGCCGTTGTCACCATCCATGTCTCCGCTCCCACCGCCACTACACCCAACGGGAAACACAGCGCCCCCACTAACGCCTTCAGATCTATCTTCGCTGGCCCGCCACCGCTGGTTCCGCCGCTGCTGTCAGTATCCCCTGCCTGTTGCTGTTGCCACGATCACTGTCTTCGCCATCGCGTCCCCTCCCACTCTCGCCGCCAGTATATCCAATGGGAAATTCTCTCCCTGTCCACTGCCGCCGTCATCGCCTGTTCTACCTCCTCCATCCACCACGGGCTTCGTCTCCCCGCCGCTTCTCCAAGCCCTACCTCCTTTCTCCACCCGCGCTACCTCCCTTGGCAATCTCTCCACTGCCCGGCTACCACCGTCCCTTCACCGCCTCCTCGTCGCCCCTCCCACCATCCATGCCAGTTGCCGTCGTCACCTTCCGTGTCTCCGCCATCAACGCGTCCCGTCACCCCCTGGCCGCCACGGGAGGTTCTCTCCCTGTCCACTGCCGCAACCCCATAACCACGGGCGCCGTCGCCCCGTGGCTTCCGCCGCTTCCACCACCCCTCGATTATCCCTCTACTGCCCGGCCACCACCGCCCCGTCGCCTCTACCATTGCCGTTGTCACGGGAAGTCCTCTCCGTCTCCTTTGCCACTGTCATCACCTCTGTCTACATCCCTCAGCCCCTCATCACCACGTGGCATCCGCCGCCGCCGCTTCAACCATCCCTGCCTCCTTTCTCCATTCCCCATGTAGTCTTCGCCATCCCATGCGCCACCCTATCAACGCCGTTGGTGCCGGCCTGTCGTCCCTATCAAGGTCACTGCCACACCCTCCCCAACACTAAATCCAACGGGAAATTCTCTCCGCCTCCTTTACCGCCACCACTGACTCCGTCTCGCTCCACCTGTCCCTCTGTACCTCCGCCAGCCACCACCAGCGGGTCATCACCACTCCGTCGCCTCTAACCCCGCCGCTATTGTCATCCCCGTCGCCTCTCCACAGCGTCCCGCCGCCGCCCACCCTTGCCGCCGCCTCTATCCCCGCCGCAGTCGTCGACCGGCGCGGGATCGGCCGGGTGGGTCTTCCGAAGCGGCGAACCAAAATCGCTCGCGCCCCTCTGTCTGGCCCACGGCCAGATTAATTAGCTTCTGAAGATCGCGCTCGTTACGGCCCGGCCTGGCCGCGCCGCCCGCCAGGAGCACGAGTGCGGGCGGGGGAAGAGCGCAGTCAAGAAGGTGCGGCTGGACCCCAGTGGGCGGTGCAGAAGAGAAAAGGGATGGAGGTGAGGCGGAGACGGCGATGGGAGCGTGAGTGCGGTTGGGCGGAGTGGCAAGGATGGGGCTGAAGGGGAGGGTGGTGGTGGGGTAATGTTGGGATGGGTGGTGGGAAGAAGATGAAGTGGGGCGGTGAGGAGCGGGGGGAAAGCGTCACGGAGGGGAGCAGAGACTGGCGGCGCGGACAGACCCGAGGCGGGAAGAGGCGGAATGGGTTGGAACTGCCGCGAAGTGAGGATGGTGGGGTGGGGGAGGGGGCAACGAGGAGTGGTGAGGGCAGCAGGGGGCGGAGGGAGGGCGGCGCGGGGCGTTCGGGTGCGGGAGGGTGGCGGGGGCGGCGAGGGCGGTGCGGGCTGCGGGGGCGGCGGGGGCGGCGGGGGGCGGCGCGGGTGGCAGGGGGCGACGGGGGGCGGCGAGGGGAGGCGAGGGGCGGCGGGGGAGGGTCGCTTGTGCTCAACTTTCCCGGCGAGTTGGCCCCTTCGCGCGGCGCAGGTGCGGCAGCGCTGCCAGCGGGCGCGGCGGGGAGCGGAGATGGAGGGAAAGAGGAGTGTGTCCGGGGACGAAAGGGTGTGAATGGAGACTAAACGTCCTCTACGGGATGTCCAAAGTTGGAAGAAGAAATAGAAAGAAAGATACGGAAGAAAGAGAGAAGGAGGGAAGGAAGGAGAAATGGAAAAATGAAGGAAACGGAAAGGACGAAAAGAGAAAAATGGTAGAAAGATACATAGACTAGAGATGGATTGGCGAGAATGGGATAGCGAGGAAGAGAGCGAAAGAGGAAATAATATTAAGAAAGTGAAATAGGGAGGGAGAAAAGAAGAGTGAGAGAGAAATTGTGAGAGCGAGTGAGAAAGAAAGACAGCAAGCGTGAGATAAAATGATGGGCTTTAAAGAGAGGAAGACGTAGAAAACGAAAGGGCAGAGTTCAAAGCGATTCAGAAAGATGCGACGTCAGGCGTAGCAAACATATAGAACGTAGAAAGTAGGAAATGGGCGAGGAAGTGGCAGGTATTTGAAGGGAGCGAAGGTAAAGAGGGCAATTGAGAATTTGTAGTTATGCTGTAAAATATGAGTAACGTGATCTAAGGTAAAATTGGGAAAGTGAATATTAAAAATTACATGGAGAATATAAACAAGAATTAATGGATAGAGATCGGTGTTGGAGGGAAAGTCCGGAGAAAAGTGATGGCTGTAAGTGAGATGGTGGTGTCTAACTGTCCGTGTCCGAAAATTCTGTGACTTTATTTAGAAAATGCTAAAAAGAACATTAGTTGGTGTGTTATCTACTTTGTAGAATAACGTTTTATATTTCAACTTAAAAACAAATGAAAGGTATGGTATGGAATTATTTACATTTCAGTCATGTACGTAATAATCTTGCAATAATGTTTCGCTCCTCAAATGATCCATTTTTCATGCTGCATTTTCTACTGAATACACGTGAATTTAGATTCAAATCACATTACATTCAATAAATACTTTTCAGTGAATAGCATGTATCAATAAAACTACAGAAATGGTGGTAAATGTAGAAAAAAACATTTATACTTCATATTCAACTTTCCCGAACAAATTCTGCTCTCATTCTTGTACGCATCCCTACAATGAAATGAATTTGAGAAGCAGCACAAATTCTCAATTTACAGGACCGTGTAGAACATTTCGGAGGAACGACCTCTGGTCGGCTGTGGCGAGGGACGAAGGAACAAGGAAAGCAGGAGACGGAGATATCGTCCCCCTTGCCGGTCAAGTCCAAGCCCTTCGGCCAAGTCCCTCGGAGATCGAATGCGGACATTTCGCTCTGGCAGCAATCTATGCCTCCCATTAACTTCCTCCTTCCAACAGGGTTGGAAAATGTAGTGCTTGAGAAGCCCGTCTACTACCAGTTGCATAGAAAACTTTCTGTAAAACCGGTAGATTTGAATGTCCATATTTTACCTTCCAATTTGTCGTTTTTAATATATTGATGCCGCTCTCCAATTAAAACTTTTGAATTTTTCATCAACATTAATATCCCGGATTAGGTGGTAAGCCTTTTCCAATGGGATCTGACGAACCACTTGTTAGTCATTAATAATTTCGTTTCGTAGTAGTTAGGTAACAGGACAGGCTCGTCCCCAATATGCCACACGTCGATGAAAGAAGGCTGGCTGTCGAAAACAGCAGGCCGAAGTCGAAGCACATTTCTGCTCATCATAGCATGCTTGAGCAAGCCGTGACCGTAGCGAGGGGAAGATGTTCACATTCAATCGGACTGCACAGTAGGTAGTTATGGCGGAACGCCCGTACAAGTTTAGTTCCAGCCCTGAAAATGACTCCAAATAATTTTTAAATATTTCTTTCCCCTCTAATTTTTTAAAATGGTATTTGGAACCAAAATTTCTCAAAATAATAATAATAATAATAATAATAATAATAATAATAATAATATGGAGGATTTTTATTTCTAAGGAACCGACACACAAATACGTTAAAGTTAATATAAAAATGACTATTTAGTTATGAAGTAGGGATAGTAACCGGTCAACATTTAGTTTTGGATCACAACCATTGTTGAAACGTTTTAATTTATTTCGATTTTATTATCCTATTTATTTCCTATCTGACTATAATCTTGATGTAAGCTGAACAATAATTAAACATTCAAATTTGTATTAATTTGGATTAGTAATATTCTGATATTAAAATGCTTGTTTAAGTTAAGAATTGTCTCTTTACGAAATAGCAACCCGTTTTCTATTCCCAATTTGCCGCTTTACCATGATGATTTCCATGATGATTTCGTCAATTACTTAATGGATGAGAAGCGATTTATCTCTATTTCTTATCATTGAGTGTTGGCATTTGTGAGAATGTAGATAACAATTCTAGTCATTCATTTACGTATGTGATGAAATTCTTTAAATCAGTTCACATCGTTTCTGTTCGATTTTTAACCATTTTCGCCACAAATAATTTCACCCCTTCAGTAGTCTGGCAAATAACACATAATTTATTGATATGCTCACAAGGTACACAAAGCTTCCTGAGTAACGTGGTCAATGATCTCCATCTCGATCAGGTTTATTAGTTCAGTTTCCCTAATCCATTGAGCGAATGCAGAGATGCCCCCTTGTTTTGCTTCTGGACATAAATGTAACTTCATTACATGTGCACGTTTTCTAGAGTTGAGAGAGGGAACATAGTTATTCAAATAATCGTTTTCCATGTCCTCGCGGCAGGAAGTCGATTTCATCACGAAGGTCACGATGAGAGATAATAGCTCTAATCTGTAGCTATTTCGCCACTGTAAATAGTTTTTATGGCTCGGGAGCGAATATTTTCCTATCAACTATTGTCAAAAACACGTTTCCACCTGTATTTGTAATTCAGCATGTATATGTGTAAGGGTAGGGACCTCTGAATTTAAGAAAATGTACACACTTTATTTTTTATTTATTTAGTAAAAAAAGTAAAACTTTTATGTGACGTTTGAGGAAGAAGATCATTTGCACACTTCACCTCACTGTCAATTACATACAGTTTTTAAAAGTTTTTTATTATAAATCAATAAAAAATAATAATTAAAAACTTTTCTGAGTTTTCAGTTGCACCTGTTATTTTGATGAGTGTGTCAGGTTTGCATATTTATCAGGTATCATATATCAAATGTTCACGAGATTTTTAAATGATCTGAACATGCGATGTCATGTGGTGTTAGTAAAGTGTTTAGTAGGTGGTCAAAATTTGGTTCAACACTATGTTCAAACAGTAGTTCGCTCCTAATTATTTATGTACAAAAACTGAGCGCGTGTTACATAGTTATCCTGATAACTCAGTTGCCATTTTATACATGTACCCTTTCCCTCACAAAAATTGGCCGGCAAATCTTCCCAACCGCGCCGATAAACTTGGACACCCCGCGGTCAGACGGAGGGACGCGTTGACCAATCGCTCGCAAGTAGAACCACAGTTGTTTCTAATTGGTGCAACATCCCAAGGGGTAGAAAGCACGCTGTCTCAGGGGGAGAGGGCTAGTTCGTTTACGTACGAGGTGGAAATGTCAAATTTACTTGCCGAAGGAGAGATTTTTGCCTGCGCGTATGCCAAGAGAAAAAAATATTTCTGAGCGGGGTTTTCCGTCCAGAATTACTGTCAATAGACCAGTAAATATTTAGCATTGTAGCAACAATTGTTCTAACTTTTAGTAATCAATTTGTAACTCCTAACTTTTAACTCCTGTCAAACTGCTATTTTGAGATGTTCATTTCAGGCACAATTTACGGACTCTTCCCGGCCGTTCTAACGCATATTTCGAATTCGTTTATAAAACTAAACATTGTTGCAAAATTGTTTATTCGCGATTTTCTTCTCTGGGACTCTCCCTCTTTAGATTTGCAAAAGCTGGAAATTGTTTATAAATTTGCAAATGTTTCAACTTTTTATTCTCATCTGAATGGCGTTTAAATGCGATGCAAAATTCCGGATTCCTATTGGTGCTATCATATTTCGTTCTCGAGATATCTGTAATTGTTTATAAGAAATTAACACCTTACAATGACACCATTTGTTTGCCCTTAATTCATTCACTCTACACAAGCATAGTGAAACAACAGTTCTCCAATGTCGCGCTTTTGCCTGCCACATACGCTTAAAATGCACTTGCTTGTAAACAAATTCTGTGGCCAATTTAATTACGCTACATTCGTCTCTTTACGGCGAGTATGAGCATAGCTTTTATTTTGTTTTATATTCTCTTTCAAGTCCTGCAATTTGCAAGTCGATATATTTATCAAATAGGAAGGAAATTGATTATAAACAAATTATATTCAAGGTGCATTAAAGCAAACGATTTTTTTCTGCTTTTCCATCAAAGGGATGTTAAGCAACGGAATAACTGTATTATTAATTTTTTTAAAAGCTCCTGTTCAAACCGAAAGTCAGCTATTTGTCCCTCTTGTTTAACCATTACCATTAAAAAAAGGAAACACACTATTCGCTGTTTGCTCTAAACTGCTTTGGAATGGATGATTGGAGTGTTACGGATTTCAAATACAGAAATTTTCAATTTTGTTTGCTGAAAAATCACATGAGCAGAATCACACATCAGAAAATAGTACTTCATTTATACAAGTTCAGAAATTTCTATATGAACGTATATGAACTTTATGTTACATTTTCAGGACCATCTTTCTAAAACTGTTAATTTGATGTTTTTATGCTATTATATCCTACGATTGCAAGAACATGTGAAATCGGGCTACATTCCTTCTTCCTCTTGATTAGTAAGTCCATGCAAACCGAATTTTTGTTACAAAATTAAAGATCGCTAGCGGACCTCCTAAGTATCAATGCGAATTTTAAAATATTTGTTATTTATAAATTCAGTAAAATTGCACATTTTTTAAAATTCTAACGTTAAGGAACAGAAATTCACTTGGGAACCTCCATTGCAATATGAAATATCATTGCGAATTCTTAATACATACAAAAAGACTGGCTGCAGGTAAACTACCTTAATCGATAGATGACATATCTCATCTGCAATGAAATTTCAGTGGAAAATTGTATTTGTTTGCATTGTTAAATCATATTTTTAAACAATATTTATAATTATATTTAAAACATTTTTTAGATTGGCGAACATTTCAATGAAATTTCGTGAATTCCTAAATGCCTGGAAATAAATACTACTAAAATTCAATTGTTGGAGCGTCTTAAAATATAACAAAGATACGTACTTGGTAAAACGAGTTGTTACTACTAAAAGAAAACAGAAAAAAAAACAATTCAAAAAGAGTTAGCATTTATGTTTACAGTTTAGTAAATATTAATGCCGTAGCATTTTCCAATGATAATATTTAGAAAGCAGTTGGTGGTCAAGTTATATTACCTTCCCAACACAAACTACATTTCAGTTTCAATTTCACAAGTATCGTCAGAGTTCGAAGGTGTTTTGTTGGACACTACTCTCCACTCTATGAAACTCCCGAAACCTTGAATTTTGCACGACCATATGTACAGGAAGGATGTACCGGTTTATCAAAAGAAAACGGGTCATTCAAGGTATCTAATGTTCAGTCTTTGAAAAAGTTTAACCAATAAAACCTACCCCTAAGGAAAATATCATGTAATCAATGTTAATGATCACCGCTTAACATTGTGTTTACTATTTCGATGTTTTCAACTTCCCAATAACCTATAGAAAACGCATGTTTTTTCAGGTTATTAAAAACCAATTCAATAAATATTAGCATTTATTCACGTTATTATTTGCAAAACATTGAAATATATAAGATGTTATTTGATTCATGTCTTCATCGGAGGTCTGAGATTAAAACAAAAATTGACAAGCAGAGAAAATTGAAGTAATCGTGAGTGATTGATGAAATTGAATGATCAAATGAAAAACAATGTTTCTTGCTTCATATAATTCCTCCTTCTTTAATAAACATGTAATTACGTGTGATAAATATATTTAAACATGCAAATTAATGAAAATTTTGAAAAGTAAAATTGTCAATAAAACGTTGATTTATCTTATTAAAAGACGAAATTGGAGAATTATCAAACAAGACTCTTAAGCCGAAATCGATAACTAATTGAATATTGTAATACAATGTTACGATTTGAATATCATAGAAAATTAGACGCAGTTTGTCAACATTCAAGTGAACTATTATTTTTGTTTAAATTTGACTCCTACTCCTGCGAAAGATGACATCTGACAGTACTTATGTTGACAGTTCTTATGCCATGGGTTTGTTCTAATATTACTTGCAGTATGCAAATTATTATTTTTGGTATTAATAAGCATAGATATATATGCAGGGCTTGGTTTCTGCCTGAACGCGACGGAACGGCGTTCCATTACGTCGGGAATAAATATTAATGTTTATTATATATAAATAACTGTTGCTCTTACATTAATAATTAATTTGAGGAGCGTTCTGGGAACTCAAATTTTAGAAATGAAGCACTGGATACATGTATCATAATAACTCTTATTACGACACTGATCTCAGTTTCGTCAAGTTTGATTTTAGACAAAGTAAATGATCAATCAAAGTTTACCCACCTAACTAAAGTTTATCTTACTATACATACTATTTAGACAGTAGTATGTCTATACATACTATTAAGACAAACCTAGTGCTGCTTCAACAGCACGTACTTTCACGTATTTTTGTAATAACTACACAATATACAATATAGGGTAGGAGAACGTGCAAAAAAAATTATTTCAACAGTAATTATTTTCTCCTCGCTGGTATACGATCTCGGGTCCTTACCACCAACATGCCTCGTACATGCATTTTTTTGCAAGTTCTCGTTGACTCTTGGTCGTCAATGTTTAAGTACCCAAATCTGTTGTCTGGTAAATTAGTATTTTTCTTTCCTAGGACTCCAAATTTATTATCCACTGGCACATTATATTCTATATGACCTGGTCATGAGGAGTCACTTGTACTCCTGGCAGCCCCTGAGAGCTTTTCATGTACTGACTGCGTAGCACTATCATTGACTGACCTTTTGCGGGTGAACGCTGCCTCCGGGTTAGTGGGCTGGCCTGCCAGCTGGTCGGGCTGAGTGTCCATGATTACGGTACTTACCTCGGACTCATGTTGTAGGTGTGAAGTTTGTTGCTGTATTTCCATAGCTTCCGAGGTGCCACCATTGAGAGAGATGAAAGATACACTATCGGGGTTCGTTGTAATGGTGTCCGTACATTGTACGGTTTGCAGAACAGCGCATAATACTTCGCGCGTGCTTGAATCGATTGCGGAGGCCATTGAATCACTCACTGTACGATGATGCACTTCACAGTAAGGAAAACTAGATCGTATATGGCAAAACACTTCACTGTTTATATTTCCTTAAATACTCGGTACGTTCTAATAATATTTTAATTTAGCGAGAAAGTAAGTAGCGGCAGTACGCCGCGAAGCAGCAAGTGGTCGAAGCCACTTGCTGAGCAGTGTTACACTACCACTTAGCTGGATTCCGACGCGGATGAATTCCGATAACACTGTTTTGAGTCACTACTGCACTCGAACTGAAAGGGCTGTAGCAGAGCTGCGGAGCACATCCGAACTCGACTGCGGCCCGATAAGGAATGTGATAGATTCCGGTACTTACAGCTTCCTGGTAAATCGCGCCCCCAAAATGTGTTATTCATCTACGTAGATCGCCACTATTGAAGCAATTATTTGTGACATTTTATTCAAATTTGCCCACAGATTTTTTGCTGTTCAAAGCTCTTCTATATTTTGCTTTTGGCGAACACTTACTGTATTCTATGTAAAGAGTACGGAAGGCAAATTGAAGAAAGAGATGGTCATGAAGACGACCAAAGGTAAGGGAATGCTGCGTAATACCAACCTCCGGAGCAATATTCCTCGAGCCTACTGGTTGTTGCCTAAACTTATTTTTTGAAGAGACACAAGTTGCAGCTGCTTTCTAAGTACTTGTGCAGAGCTTAGAAATTTTCGTTCTTTAAATTAAAAATATTCGTGATAACCGACGAAAAACTACAATTTTAGAAATGCAATTTTTCTGCTTTCCGGGAATGTCCTTTTCTTCAACCATGTGTTTCAAATTGTACTTTTTATTTAACGGAGAAATATAGGAACTCGATTTCTTCTCAGAGGAGTTACTATACAGATCTCATTAACATTTGGTGCCTCATGATATAGCAAATTCCTAATTACTAAAAAATCTAAAATATCTTACGAGCACCGACAGCAAACGAGTAAATAATGAAAAGTGCAAAGCTATTTTCTGGAACTAATGCATGAAACATATTTTGCATAATACAAGTGAGATTCTGCATTCGAGAAGCATATTCATTTCATTTATACTAAAGGTCTCACTCGACAGTGTGTTAATTTACAGTGTATCAACTGCCTGTTTTCTGAAAGAATTATTCTTATGTTAATAAAGTATGATGTGCATTCCTGGGTGTATTAAAAAGAGAATATAATCCAATCAAGGGAACTTTACAGACATGTACTAATTTAATTTTCATAGCAAAGCGTTTTCGTAGAAAATGGGAATGGAGTATAATAAAGAGCTTCAAAGAAACACTCAAGATTAATTATTCAATTTATTAGTTTCAGGAATTTCATATAGGAATGTGATATTGGAAACAAGGTTCATCAGAGGCGGTTCATGAGTGAAACCAAGCAGCAAGTATTTAAGTTCGTGGCTTTCGTCCACGAGAAAAACAAGCGTGTTTACACATCGCAAATAACGCCGAAAGTATTCCAATTTTACACTATTAATTATTCATTATTAAGACGGTCTCACTACTTGGATCCCATCACAACCCAGCCGCCACTGATATTCATAAAGAAGAAACAAACAACACAACATTGAGAGCAACATATAATTTCCATACATCCAACCAACAGCAAAGAATCACATCGGAGATACGCGGGCTGAGGTGTGGGGCACTTAAGCCACAAGGGGGGGCGGTGGGAGGGGGGAGGGGCGAGCTCGCGTTTTCCGGAACACTTAAACAGACGAACAGAGAACGCCACTGAAGGGAGTGCTCAAGGAAGCTTATGGCGGGCAGACGGCGGGACGCCCAAGTCCAGAAATTTAAGGATCAAAATAGCAATCGACATAGAATAAAATCAAAACGACACATGTAAAAAATCGATCAACCCACATTCAAATAATAAACGATCTTTTTAGTGAAGACGTAGCGGTTCCTGAATCATGCAATGGAATTACGTAAACACTCGTTAACACAAATTCCAAGTGACCTAAATAATCTGTGTACGTGTTATCCTGTTATTGAATGTATCCGTTTGGCTATAGTTCCTTGCCGGGAAACAACGTTTGTTCGTGTTTTTGACGAAATTCGTGTTAAGCGAGTTCGTGCTAATGAGGGTTCACTGTAGATCTTTCGGGTGACCTCGCGTTGTGCATTGGTTTCCCAACGTTACCGCTACTCTATAGTTGCCACCCAGCCCTAAACAGAGTCACGAAAAGACCGAAACGTTACAAAACAGGTTACGTGTCACCAACCAGAGATTTCTGTAACCGGATTTCATTAGAGTTTGGTAGACAGGCGTAAACGTAGCGTCTACGGTAATGTTGCCAACGTTTCGATCGATTCACTCGGGACATTTTGAGAGTGTTATGTTTCAAAGTGCCTGAGATTGTGTTTTTTAAGATGAAGGTTGTATAAAAAATTGGTCAACCTGCATACAATCGTAGGTGAGGTCCTTGAGGTTTCTATAACCGGCGACAGTGGGATTTTGGCAACCCAGGAAAACGTCTTTGGCAATTTTGTCCACTTTTCAATCAGCGTGTCCTGAAATGCTCGGGCCTAAAGCATAGCGCTTACGCCCTGATGAAGGTCACGGTCAAACGAAATGTCATCGAGGCCACGGATGCGTCCTTTCCCGCTTAAGCACGGAGCTTACACATATAAAATTACTGTTTAGTTTTGATGAATTGCATCGTAAAATATTTGCACATATGAATTATTCTAAATGAAAATGAATTATTCTAAAATTCATTCTAAAGTCTTAAAAATGCTAAGAAAAAATTAATTGATCTTATCAAGGTGTCGAACTCAAAACGCATATACATGTGACATTCTAGGTATTAGAAATGCCATAGTGCATAGGCCAAATCGTTATCAACATTATGGCTAGAAGCAACGATCGTGGTAGATAGAGATGTTTTTAGAGTACAATCAATGTGCCAAATGAAGTTCCCTTCTGAATGCTGTAGAGTCCCGTTTGAGTATTTTAGTAGTTAGTTCTAACAAACACTAACATTTGAAGAACATGAGAATTCAGGTGTCGAAAATCTCAGGTTTACACAGATATTTTCCAAATTCAAATAGAAATAACAAATAACCATGCTATTTATTCCTGCAGGAATTCATTCTTTCTACCAATTCGTAACAATGACAGTCGCGATGAATTCGAGCTTCACATTATTTTTATTTTCAAAAATAATATATATATATATATATATATATATATATATATATATATATATATTGTGCAGAAATGGATTACATTGCAATAATAGATATGCCCTTGCCTTGCGCAAAACCTAAAACTCAAATTTATAATATAAAGTACCAGCCCTTGGGTTCCAGGAGGTTAATGATAATAGTTTCGCAGACCAATATTTTGGTACAGATTTTCAATAATCGAAGACACTTCCGCTTCAAAGTAATTTACTTTCTAATCTTCATTTTTGTGCAATGATTACAAATTGTTGAGCGTTTCCTAACTGTCCATAATCCCTTCCCCTACGCCCTATGCCATAAGCCCTTCCACTACCTACTGCAGATAGAATTTTCTTCGGCGCTAGTTTCATTGTGAGTAGATAGTTATAATGTGTTTTGTAATCATCCAAAGTAGTTGTGTAGTAAGGTTCTCAGATGCCCTGGTGCACAAAGGCGAAATGGGGCAATCCTATCTGCAAAAAACATGAAATTACGTTTTCAATCTAAAAGGAAGTATAATAATATGGCTGATGCATTGAAGAAAATAAGCATGGAGTGCGATTTCTTTTATTCTTTGCCAACATCTGTCCGCGGGAGTCCTTATTAAGTGCGAGTGAGTATTGTTTCACATTGGCTGAGGGCGTCTCTCGGTGCGATGCACCTGTTGCTTCACCAGGACTACGCTACTGACCCTAATGATGATCGACGAACATAAAAGGAGCAAATTTGTTATTTATTATTATGTGTTGTGTCACTTTATATCAGAAAAAAATAGTTACCAGGTTTATTAATATTTTTTAATCATTTGGACCTCGATTACACCTATCAATTGCCAATCCATAATCTTCTGTAGATCGCCAAACGACCTCTTGATTATAACTGACTCTCTTCAAAATTTCATCGATCCTCAGGTGGTCGGGATCGACCCCGCTGGGTACCCCGAATGAAAACGAATACTAGGCTTTAGACATTCGGAAATCAAGAAAAATTAATCAAGAAAAATTGAAAAAGGTATTGGCAAAGTAGGTTGATTCTGCAGGCTGATCTAAAATAGAAAACGTGTTGACGTTTTATTCGTTTCGTAGTCACATACCAGCCGCGAAAGGTCGAAAAACAAGCGTCGGCTTTCGATAATAAGAATGAAGCTAAACGCGTAGTGTTCTTGTGCGAAATACTCCGTTTGAGTAATAAGCTGGCTTGTTGAAACAAAAAAAGAACTTCAAAATTTTTCCTTCGCATTCGTGCTTACATGAATTGCATGACAGTCAGCCGAATCACAATCTCGTTTTCATTTGCGACATTCAAAAACTTGTGATGTAACTTAATTACGCTTTACAAAATTACATCCTTGAAACCTAATGTCCCATGATGGACCACCGAAAACATAGATAATTATTCAGCTTTTGGGTTTCAGTTCGGTGATGAATAATTAAAACACCTACCCAAAAAATTAACATTGAGTGGTTTTGTTTTAGTATACCTTATTTCTTATGTGTCGTAACTGCAAACAAAGGAAAATCACGATCTCAAGGTCGGCGTGCCAAATTTAGAACTGCCACATGATAATCTGAACCTCAGGATCACACATTAAAAAACAAGTCAAAATCTAATGTAAGAAACCATACCGGTGAAAGCGTTCAACACCTTTATCAACATTCCATTTCAGCCGCCAAACTACGTGTGTCTGAAAGAAACCTTTCGGCATTTCTGAGTATAAATTTCTTGCGAAGCAATTCACTCTGATAACAAAACAGCCAGACCGAAATAATTATGTTCAGACATCACACAAAACAATTTTACCACAAGCTTCTTGTAATGAAAAGGGGAACCTACTAAAAAACGTAATCTTCGTCAGAGTCGTGAGGACAACTGAATAATGTCTCAAAGAACTTCATATTTTGTGCACATGCAGATTTGCAAGTAAAGCATTTTATGGATATTATAAATTTTAAAACTGATAGTGCAAGGATTGACAGTAAATATAAGTGTAGTGCAAGTAAATTTGTATTTTCCACAGAATATATTCATTTAGAAGAATCTAAAAAACAAGATTTTTAATAAAAGTCATAATATACAAAACAAAACGTAATATGTTATAAAACATATTAATAAAACATAATACTCCTAACACTAGCAAAATATATCGTGAAATAAAATAATATAATAAAATGATATTTAATGAATATAATGTAGTATAATGGATTCAAAAATGTAACGAAATAAACGGATACATTATACAGCGTGATATAAAACTATAATTTTTAGAAGGATATGATGAGATGTGTTAACAGTTCTGTATCTGTATAAGTAGTAAGTTTTCATAACTTCGCCGAGAACTGGAACTCCAGTTCTGTATCCGTATAAAAGGTTAACGTAACTACACCCCAACCATAGAGGAAACGGAAAAACAAGAATTCAGAGTTAGAACCAGGATTCTGTTCCCGATAAAATTAGTTTGCTATTGAAAATTATAGCCGTACGATACACTAATAGTGAGTGAAAATAGCAACTCATTAGAACTGGAGCTAACTGAAGTGCACAAGACGTTTGTTTAAATTGTTTCCCCACAAAGGTTTTGGGAGAATTTTCTTCGTAGACAGTTTTAAAATCTGAAAACTTGTCCACTTAATGCCAAGTATTTTGCATATTTTACCTCACGAATACAAAGATGTACCAAACAAGTCTTATGGTCACTGGTATCAAACTTTCAGTATTTCTGAGGAAGGAACAACTGCCACGGCCCTGTTGTATAGGCACAACAGGGCCGTGACAGTTTCTCATATACGAAATATGCACACATTTCCTCAGCAATGTTGTTATAATATCTGTCTATGATTGATTATACCCATCCATAATAGCGTATAGCAAGGTGGATGTAGACCGCTAATACGTCTATAGCCAAATATCTTCGCAGGGTAAAGGAAAGGGTAATCATTTTCGACAATTGCGAAATGCATTTTGTTTCCAAATAAACGTTTCGGTAGAGTCACAATAATGGTCAATATACTGTGGAACAAAACTGAATGTCTCTGAAAATTAAATTAAAGATTAGATATAGCATCGAAACCACCTTTTGTACTTTGTGTTGGCCAGGTATGTGAAAGAAGAGAGCGAGTACTGTTAAGACAACTGCACACCTGTTCAGGTGGGGAACTATAACAAAAACAAGGAAGAGAACAAGAGGCAAGCATCTAGGAGGCCTGAGAAGTGTTGTGCGCTTGCAATACATGCAGAGAGAAGTGTAATCACAATCGGAAGGATTCTATCAATTTGTCTATTCCTATAAGCTGTTCTTTCACCGTATTATATCTCAAAAGAGCTTAAACGTCATTAGAAACCTGCATTCAATGGAGTGAAATTGGAGTGTAGTATTTTCTGGCTGCAGTAACTACGAATACTCGCCGATTTGTTTCATCTTGACTTCATAATCTGAGTTCCACTCAACGACATTTGGTGATTGAATAATTAAACGATATTTTACCAACATTTGAATTAAGTAGTCTGTATAAAACTATTCAAAACAAAATACAGCGCGCTCTAAAAAATTACCATTAATTAAGACAGAAACAAAGTTTCATTGTTAAATTTAAGAATTTCTTTAGCCTAACCCAAGAAGTACAATAAAAAAGCTCATTAAATCATCGGTGTCAAAATAATTCCAAAAATAAATAACATAGGCAGACAAAAAAGTTGTCAAACCCAAAGAGTTGATACATTTTTCTCTGTGTATTTCGTCGCGCTGAAACCGAATTTGAAACCAGAATTACGCCACCACCCTCCATTTTGTTAAATCGCGAAAAACCGCCGTGAAATTGTTTTTTATATTTTTTTGTTTTTGCAATTTGTTGTCAGACCCAAAGGCTTGAGACCCTTTTCTCTGTGAATATCGACGCGTTAAATACGAATCTGAAGCCAGAATTGCGCAACCATCTTCCGATAATTTTAAATCGCAAAAAACATTTCGAAATTGTATTTTTTGTTTTGGGGGATTGTTGTCGAACTCAAAGACTTGACACATGTTTTCCTATGCATGGCAATGCGCTGAATCCAAATATAAAGCCAGAATTGCGCCATTACCTTCCATTTTTTATCGTGCAAAACCATCGTAAAATTGTAGATTGTAAATTTGAGGGTGGTTTCTTGCAATTTAAAAAAAATTGAGGGTGGTAGCACAATTCTGGCTTGAGATTCGCATTGAGCGCGTCGACATTCATAAATATTCATTGGTCACGTCTTTGGGTCTGACAACAACTCCCGAAAACAAAAAATACAATGTCACGATGGTTGTTAGGGATTAAAGAATATTGGAGGGAGACGGTGCAAATCTGACTTCAGATTCAGGTTCAGCGCGTTGATATACATAGAGAAACAAGTGTCATATCTTTGGGTATAACAACTTTTTTTGTGTGCCTACGAAGCTAATGTAAGTACACTGAAGTAGGTAAATGTCTTTTAGAGCAGTGTTTTTTCCTTGTTTCTTTCCACAATGAACAACGATCTTGCACAACATTGTAAATCGGGTCGTTTTAGCAGCACTTCTCTGAAGAACTCTTCGGTTCTGTCGCTTCAGGCCCCCAACAATTCTATCAATTAGGGATTTCCAAACTTTTCTATTCCGAGGCATGAAGTGATTTGAAAACAACGTAGAGATGTAATGAGTATTTAATATTTTACCTAACTACGTGCTTTTTACCTTACATTAGAGTAGGAATCACTTCGGAGAATGATGGTATGACACCAATAATCCAAAGCGAGATGATTCATTATTTTGATAATTGTTTAATTTCTACATGTTTGACAAGTATTCTAAATTAAAATTATGTTGTGAAATTATTTTGCTGTGTTATACTATTCCTCGATTAATTGTGTTCAGAATTTTTTATTTTTTTAATAAAAACTTTGAACAGCATATTGTAAGCGTTTTAACAAAACGTTTGGATACCCCTATTTCATATTGTGCTTCCACATTTCCATTCACAAACACAAATACTTCTCTTCCTGTTTCCTGGCCAGAGTACAGCCTCCTTAACTAGTGCAGCGCTCCCTGTCGCCAACACCTTTTGACATCTCAATATTAGACAGAACGAAACGATCGTGTAAAGACATTTGAAAAGCAAACAATGCTATTATTTAGTGATACAATAAAACTCCTAATTCGTCAGGCAAATATTGAAACCATTAAGAGAAGTTATCAATAATCAATTTTGCAATAGCATAACTCATATTATAATTTATATTACTCACATTACTCATATTATAAATATTCATAAGAATTAATATTTTTTAATGCAGCATTGTAAATAACAGAGAGAGAATTACATAATATGATTCTTCACTCCGTTGGTAATATCACGAACACATCATGAACGCTTCAACGAAGCTTGACTGCTTTCATGTCGTAAAAACATTCACAGTATCTTCACTTGTTTTTAGTATGGGAAAGACATCTTAATTACCCAGCGTTTTACCGGAAGTCTTTTTTTGAAAAGGTAAATGTGCCGTCTTCTCCCGCGCTTGAGACAGACGGCGGCAACGGACTTGTTCTCCACCTTCAGAATGCGTGGGAGCAGCAGTGCAGGATGTGCATATTCTCTTGCACGCAAAAAAGTACATGTCAGTCCTTGACAAAGCCCAGGTTTTTCACCTCCCTTCAATTTATTTCATGTTTATGGGAAGAATCTGCGAAGGAAAGCAAGTACAGTTCAGTCCTGAGGAGTCCAATAGACTCGAAGAGCACAGCTAATGTTCTCCGGAAGGATTTAATTTCAATGGTCACCATGAATTAATACCTAAACAATTGAATGGAGATGATCAGGAATGATTGATGGCACAACTGAGGAATAAACAGGAGGGAGGAGTGAGGACTGAGTAAGCTCACCGACTCGAAGAGGATATTGAAGAGGACGACATAACAGTACATTTTAGGCAAACGCAGCGTAATTTGCCCCAGGTCCGAACCTAGATTTCTCTAAACGAAACTAAAACTTCTCTCTACGAAACGACGGAGCATTCGAACCGGAAACTCACCGATAAGTCGCATATTGCATCGTTACACTTTTCTAGAGATGATCTGATGAGATATGATGAGATGTGTGAGATCTGATGAGATCTCTACACGTTTTCTAGAGTTTAGTCAGTAATATAGTCATTCAAATGAACATTCTCCGTGTTCTCGCGGCAGGAAGTTGATTCCTTCAGGATGGGCACTATAGGGGATAATAGCCAAAATCTGTAGCTTTTTCCCATGCAAATAGTTTTTATTACACAGGAACTAATATTTTCTAATCAATTTTTGCCAAAAAGGCTCGTTTCCATCTGTATTCATTATTCAACTTTTATATCGGTTGGGGTATAGCTACCAGAATCGAAGAAAACCTGCACATAATACACTTCCGATCATTTTTAACTTTAAATCAATAAATACTAAATAAATAAAAATAAATCGATTCGCATGGCAAGCTCATGTTTGAACGCCGGGTCTCCCTTTTGTACAAACTATCCAGAGTCATCGCGTTCCCATTCTGTCAAGCCCTGAGCCTATCTTGGACTGAACCTTTATTCCGACTTAAACATACCTGCACTGCAAGGTCACGAGCTGGAAGGAGAGGGGGACATTGTTATCCAATCGGGAGCTCCAATACCAAAAACGTAAGTACTATCGAAGCTCCGGATTCGATGACAGCGTTCCCCTCTCCTTCCAGCTTGTGACCATGAAGTGTAGCTATGTTTAAATAGGAGTATACTCCCTCCCGGTCCACAAAACGACGCGGCCTTCCCAACAGGTATGCCCGGTCCCCGACTTGCACGGCGCCGCGAGCTCACCAAGGCCCGAAACTCCTCCCGCTCGGTCACGACCTTCCAACCGGTGACCCAGAGTCCCCCCCCCCCCGCCCCATGTGAGCCGTAGGCCCCCGTCCCCGCGCGTGCTACGGAGGTCGAGGGCGCGCTTTGAGTCGTGGAGGGGAGTGCTGATTTCCCGGAAGTGTCGGTAGGTGAGGAGTGGGGAGCAGATGATTGCCGGGGAAATCGCCCAACTGCATCTCGCAGTCAGTCTTCCCTCACCCTCGCTTCTCAAATAATCCCCATTCGCTTTTCGTTACCTGAGAAGGCACAGCCCGACTGCATCCCGTTTTTCTTTCATCCGGTGTTTCGGAAGGAGGGAAAATTTTAGTAGTGAGTAATATTGTATGAGTGATATCAGAGTTTGAGGTGGGTTTAGTGGAAGCATTCAAAGGAGCAACTGTCATTGTTCTCTTTTAAGAAGAACTATAGGGCCTTTTCCATATTCCGAATTGCTGACTTATTTTAATAATTTTTTTATTACACACTTGAAGCTACACACGTAGTTTTAAACAGAGAATGTAGTAATATTAAAAATTCATTATTTCATTACAAACGTCTCGTTTCGTGGAAAACGTAAAGAGTTCCCTGAATTTGTTCCTCAAGTTGTCCTTCATGAAGCAAAAACCTTTCCGCTACCACAGCGGCTATAAACCACATCCTTATTATTTTTATAGACCGAATACAAATATTTGGAGAGGTTATTGGAAGTTTCTGAGAAAACGAGTCTTGAAGTTGATTAACTCGATAATATTGAGAGCATCTCCCAAATACAGCCAATTCCCTGACAATGGTTTTGGTAAATAATCAACTGTGAATGAAATGTATTTTTACAAAACTAAATTTTTTGACGTCACCTCATATTTTGTTGGCATTGCACAATTACGAAGTACATCCTATCCACAATTTCGGACGTTGACCCCCTGAAAAAATTGAGATCATTCTTCTATTAGACAGACGACAAACAACTCAAAAATGATCCTCCAGGCACGATCACGGCTCTAGCTGTTGATTACGTTTGGTGAAATTCATAGAAAATTAATGGGTACTTGACCATTTTCGCGACAAAACAATTCTTGCTCGAGTGGCCATCCTCAAGGGTTCAATGGGCGTCCCGCCAATGCAGCGCGATCCTTCGTCGCGTGCCCCGCCAGTCGCTTCCTTGGGCAACTCCCGCGCACAAAATACCACGACAGAGCCTCTCACGTGCCCGCGTTGCGCGTCGGCCCCAACCCCGCCTGGCTCAGCCGCCTTCCTCCTGGCGCACCGCTCGGCGACGCCCCGACGACATCCTGACGAAACCCTGACACACCCTGACGACGCCCCGACGACGCCCTGACGACATCCTGACGACGTCCCGACGACGCCCTGACGACATCCTGACGACACCCTTACGACACCCCGACGACGCCCCAACGACGCCCCGACGACGCCCTGACGACATCCTGACGACGCCCGGACGACACCGCGACGCCGCCGCGACAACGTCCTGACGACGCCCCGACGACGCCTTGGCAACGCCACGACGACGTCCGACGAGGTTTCGAAGGGGCAATCCGACACCCGGGCGTTGCCACGACGATCTCCCGACGTCGCTCTGACATCGAGTTGTTGCCTCTACGGCGCGTTGCAACGCCCGGGTGACGCTCTGATGTCGTCTTGACTACATCCTGATGACGCCCTGACGATGTCCCGGTGTCGCCTTGACGACACCTCAATGACGCCTCAACGCGTCGCGAAACACGGACGACGCCAGGACGTCGCCCTGACGTCGCCTGACACCCTGACGTCGTCCTGACGAAACCCTGACGTCTCAATTACGTCCAGAAGACGCGTAGAGACGCCCGGGCAACGCCAAGATGACGTCCTATCGGCATCTCGAAGACGCCTCAATCTCACAACGACGCATCGCGAGGCCCGACAACCTCCCGACGACGCCCAGAAGCGCCGACGACCCTTCGCCCGCACGTCGCGAGGCTCCGGGCGCCCCGACGACACCTGGACGCCGCTCCAACGGCGTCGCGACGCCGCCTGCTCCCAATCCCACGCAGGACGAACAACACTTAATCTTGTTGCAAGAGGCTCGTGTGGAGACGACAAAGACGACGACGCCGCTGCTGCGCCGGCGGGCCCCGAGAGGGAGGGGAGGGACGAGCGCCCCGAGGGGGGCGGGGCCCGCAGGGGACCCTCGTCGCCGTGTCGCGCCGCACTGAGCAGCGCCGTGCGTGCCGCGCCACGCCCCCGCAGGGGCGGGCGGTGGGCGGCGGTGGCGGCGGATGCGGCGGCGGGCTGCGACAGCGGCGGCGAGGGGGTGTGGCGGCGGCAGCGACGATGACGACGACGACGACGACGATGACGACGATGACGACGATGATGACAACGATGACGACGCTCGCGCGCGCCCGCCGGAGGGCGGGCGGGCGGCGGGCCGGGGGCGTGGGCGGCTTAGCGCGATCACAACTCGGTCTCGCGCTCCGCCGCGCCCACGTCGAAGGTGCACGGCATCCGCTCCCCGGTGGGCGTCTCCGTCAGCAGCTCCTCCGACGGCAGCACCCCGGCCGAGCGCATGTCGTCGCGCACCTGCCACACACACACACGCCACGCCTCGCACCTCCTCTCGCTCTGCAGCGCAGCACAAACAACAAAGGAGTTGTTGTGGGAATTGTGATGCGGTGTTGACGGTCTTATGAGAAGAAATAAAAGAGGTCATCTTTGTCAACATAGTATTTTTATTCAGATAGCCGGCTTTCGACCGCTTTGCCGTCATCATCAAACTCGCTGCTTTCGGCAAAAGTGCGCAGTCTACCGACTGTTGCCGAAAGCAGCGCGACTGATGTTGACGGGAAAGCCGTCGAAAGCCGGCTATCTGAATAAAAATACAATCTTGACGAAGATGGCCTCTTTCATTACTTCGCAAATGAGTTGTTCTCCCACGTAATTGAAACATATGGTGGTTCGGAATTTGTAGGGAGTTTATGACGGCAAAGCGTTACAACAATCGATTGCACTATCAATCTGCATATGTGCATTTAGAGGTTCGCACAATTTTATGCATCTGCGCATGCAAAGATCGATCGTTCAGCTAGTGATTCCGGGCGCGTCAACGGCCAAGGTCGTTAGTCCCGTAAGTTTAGTGCTTGTTTTGTGGGGGGGAAGACGGCGGTGATCTACCTCCGCTGGATGGCGAGATCTGGTGTCGACGTACTCGTCCGTTTACCCAAATCAGGGTAGCACCCACCAGTGGGACACCGTTCCAGCCGGGGTTTAAGCTCCCGACTGATCTCCCAAGATCTGTGGTTGTGTCGTGCATGTATGTGTAAGTGTGTTTAAATAAAGGGCGAGGTCAGGACAAGGAAGAGGTTGGAAAGATCGCGCGGTCCATGACCCGTTTGTTAAGGTATTCCTCCGGCATTGCGCCTGATGTTGGTCGGATAAAACACGGAAATCGAACCGATGAGAGCACCAGGCCGCAGGAATTCTCCTCCAGACAGCGGCTGAATTTGACTGAGCTATGTACCTAGTGTTGAAAATCCTGCCACTGTCGGGACTACAAACTTAGGATATCCCGGTCAGAGGCATTACATTCATCTGTGAGCCACCTGAGCCAGTCACAGGAGATCGAATATGCAGTCGATTGCTGTACGCTACGCGTGCAAAACCTCCGTCAGAATCATGTATGTAGAGCACGTAGGGGTCGAAGATGATAACTTGCAGTGAATGAAAACTTGGTGGAAACTTTCGTATCACGATGTTACACATGTAACTTTTCTGACACTGCGCTCCTGATTGGTAGGGAACTCTTACTGCAGTGGTGTTTAGCAGGTGCACGAAGTCTCAGAGACCCTCGCCCGCAGACAATGACAATATTGTTTGAGGGAAATAGGGTTCATTGTTCAGCTTTGCCACTTGTCGGAATAACGTCTATGAGATAGGATATATACATGATAAAGGTGATGCATGTTCTGTTGCAGTCATACCTGAGCAATTAAGACAAAATTTCGATATTATTGCTGCCAAAGGGATGGCCATTCCTTGAGACTTCGTGTACCTGCCTAACAGCACTGCATGATGCATTGCCTACAAGTAAGAGCGTCATAATTTGAAAAATGGCATCTGTAGAACATATTAATTACCATGCGATTTACCACCAATTTCATTGACAAATATTGTTTCCCTGACACTATTGTAAAATGTATTCTGACTAACTTGGTTACTCATATTGTTTGTTCTTATATGATTCATTGCAAAAATACTATGTTAACACAAAACGTTTTATTTACTTGTATAAGCGTGAATATCAATTTCAAGAAGGATGTTTGTTTTCCTTGAACATGGAGTTGTGAAGTGTTGTTGCTTAAGCGACGAATCTATATAGAATCGTGGAGAAGAAAAGTGACACGTCTAAAAAATGTCATATTAGAGGACAGCGGTTTTATCCTGAGCGGAATTGTTTATTTCGAGCAAAATATACAACTTGTGTATACCGATTGTCGTAGAAAATATATGACATTTTTTCTACTGTTCATTAACCATTTTCAATAAATGTTTCTTTACTTAAATAGAACTACGGTTTTTGTGTCGCATATATTTTGGAGCGATGTATTGGTCACTTCATAATGTCTAGCTTTTAACTTAACATTCATACTGATATAATAATAATAATAATAATAATAATAATAATGGCGTGATATAATAACAATAAGAAATTGATAATTGTGTTAGTAGTTGTGTTGTTTGTCTAAGGCTCTGAAAATATGCCAAACTCCATTGCCTATCCCAACATACATTGTATTGTTGGGTATTTTCGACTTTGGCAGAACTTGAGCGGGCAATGGTACCAACCGATTCCGTTAACTTTCATATTCGCATGGACCGAAACAACGGAAGTCTTACATGTATTTTTCAGTTACTTACATCGTTTCATGTCTGAGGAAATATAGCATCACACTACCACGGAATTTGTCGGAGGATTTAATTTTTCCGGGCGTTTTCCTCCAGGGCCTTAACACGACATAAGCCTGGCGACAAAGGCGTACCGTGGCTCATCCGCGGATTTAAATAACTCTCTCCCCGGGGTTCAACCTAAAATATGAGATGTCAATAACGCGATGAATTATACTTCCCCGATCTTTTCAATGACCAAAGAGTTTCAACAAGTTCTTATATAAATTTAGCGGAACAGCTCCCAAAGCTCTGATAACTCTGCGCACGCCGGTGGTTTTACGATCTACACTCGGCCGACCTCGATTTTCATGCTCTTGTATTTAAGACGTTTATATGCCTCGTTTGTTACGTGTGATCGCATATGCTCATACAGCAGCATCTACGAGAACAGTATTATTATTATTATTATTATTACTACCATTTTATCACCTTATTGGCACATTTGAATGAATTGCACAGATATACAAAATCAAAGCACAATACATCTATTTTTTTAAAAAGAATTTATAATACATTATTTCCCATGAATTTCAGCACTATCTTTGTTGTTGAAATAACAATTGCTTTCTGCATGGGTTTGTACAGGTCTTCATTCAAACCCAGTTGCTTAAGGCCCCAAATCAGATTCCTAGGGATGACTCCGGTGCATGAAACCATTATCGGGATATTATTATTATTATTATTATTATTATTATTATTATTATTATTATTATTATTATTATTATTATTATTATTATTATTATTCAGCTTTAACATTATTTCAGGTATTGAAATATGAGGATTATATGTGCTTCAACAGACAAGAACGATTTCCAGGAGGTATATGACGACCGCAAAATATACACACCTTTTGTACACGAACTGAAAAACTCAGTACTTACTCTCATGAAGAAGAATGTATGATATATGTTAACTACTGTTGAAAACTAGTGTTATCAGAAACAAAAAAATATCATATAACGTTGGGGAAGCTGTAAGTTTGTATGACATATCAATTTCTTCAGAATATGGCGCCATATCGCAAGGACGAAGTGCATAATGCGAGTTCAATGTTGGTTGTTATCGCTCACTTCGTGATGGGCAATTACATTTTATGTATTCGTGTACGTCATTACCATTTATAGATTGAAAGGACGGTAGTTTCGCTAACTCGTATTATTCAAGAACAGTAGTTCATCCAGTATGACCTTTCGGCTGCAATTCAAACGTTATTTGAACATAAATACGATATGGATATTGCATTTATTTTTCATGTCTTAACTTAAATTATCGGCAGTGCATATGTGGACTGTAAGTGGGGTATGTGAAATATATGTACAATTCGTGTTCGGATGATAACTACAAAACGCCCTTCATGACGTGTCAATTAGATATTCTCTCTCATTGCTAATCGGTCGGGCATTAACAAACTAAGTCAGTGTTCAGCTTCAGTACAGCATGCAACAATGCTGCTAATAAACTGTTGTACTGCAAATTTTTATTAACTGGATGGTAGGGCAAGGTATTTGAAGGCCCATTCAAAACATCTGGCAACGGATCTTCAAGAAAGACCCGGTTCATCAATCTCTTACGCAGTGATGCAGAAGCATTAATGGAAGACACGAGTGGGAAGATCTTTCCATCCGATATGTTAACCATAAGAGGAATGAGAATGTCAATATATCATGCTAATAAAACAATATTCTTTGATTAATTGTGTATTATAAATAGTTGAGATAGGCACCAAAGTTCATTAAGAATTTATTTTAAAATTATTTTTTAACGAAGCTAACATGTTAAAAATGAACGTCATACTGTTTACTTTCAGTAAAGCCCTTCGAAACGCAGCCAGTTCGGGCGCAAAGTTCAAGGAGCACCATTAATTTATGGGGAATTAAGAATAGTCGTCTTTAGTATTAATGAATTAGCATCTGAGATTCTGAAAAGACTTATGTAAATGATAACGTAAAAGAATATATACTTTTGGGAGCCTTACTCATTTTTATATACCCTTCAAATCCAGGGCACGATTTACCTACAAGGCAAATAAAATGTTACTTAGGGGCCGTCAGCGATGGAGAACCCTATGCTCCGGAAATGTGTGGTTTTTTAACTGCAAAATAATTTTTAATCAAATAGAGTTCGGTATGTAAAATAAAGTATTTAATTTTTTTAAATGATAAATGTTAAATTAATGTAAAAGTTTTTTATTAAATTTGGAAGATTTCTTTCTCGGAGGGGTCCCCAACAGGACTTTGTGTTTGGGGAACCCACAATGCCTACATATGACCCTGTTCTACTCAGAGAAAAAAATACCTTCTCCACTTTCTTGAAGACACGCAACAGGTTGAGCCCTGCCACCTTCTTGAGATCTTCGACAGTCCAATGACCCGTACGCAGCAACTCAGCAAACAGTTCCGGATACATTGACACGTCCTCCAGTCCGTGAGGTGTCCTGTGGAACGAACATTCGCACATTACTTGTGAAGCATGAAAGGAACATAAAAGTGACACAATGCTCATAAAACATTCAAATTAATGTGCGAAAGAATCGTAAGGCTGTTTCGTTTAGCCAACAACGTTAACAATTGTAGTTATGAAAATACATATATTGAATTATCAAAGAAATATTGGAATAATTGTCAATAGTTTAAAAGGTGTTATTGTAATCTTCCATCATCAAATGCGTAGTTTAATTGTTCATGAAATGTGGGATATTTAGAGAATGAATTTTAACGGTAATCGTTCATCTCTAAAGAACCAATGGGGAAACTATATAGTGGATAAAGAACATGAAAAGAAGTTAATACGAAAAAAGGAGCACATATTTTATTTGCACTGTAACTCATGAGAAAGTGCTTGAATAATAATGTATATTTAAAAATGTCCGAGAGTAAAATCTGTGGCTTTGAATTTAAAATATCCTTGAACAGAGCAATATATATTTCATCACTAATAATGACGGGACGTGAACATTTAGTCCTCCTCTAACATCCATCTTATGCATACTCCGCACGGTACTATTAATACATGGCTATGCGCCAAGGTCGTTTGTTATCGTAATCTGCTTTTGCAACAGTTTTCAAAATATCGAAATTACTACATTCTTTGGACGGGAATGAGTCAATATGGAAAATGTTTTAAAAAACAGAAAATATGGACGATAAAATGTCATTATTTTTTGCTACAACACGTATGAAGTATTAAAATTATTCCTTTCCGGCGATGAATATAAAACAGAAATATATTGGAAATCCGGTCATAGTGTTAATATTTGATACACGGATTTGTATCAATGAAGTGGATAGAGTCGAGATCTACCGGGACAACATTGATGGTTGTAGCCGCTCACAACTGAATCGATTTGTATTATAGAATCAAATCGTATTATATTAGATTCTACAAATATTCTTAATTAAAATGAAAGTATGTTAGCACATGCTGTTTGTAATCCTCAAATAATTGCAAATTCTTTTCATTGTGCAATCATTATAGCATATTTTAATAAACAAGTTTAATGATGTAAAACAAGTTAACCAGTAAGCATGGTTTTACGTCTATATTAATGCTTTTAGAAAATTTAGGACTTCAAATGTACGTACCTTGCATTAAACATACCAGCCACAGAGACAGTTTAAGAATAATAAATCACTTTATTTATTAACGTAAGTAGCGACCTTAACAGATCAAAACTTTTCAAATAATTGAAGAACATCGGAAGGAAATAAACTTATAGAAACATCGATGAAATAAGCCCTCCCGATTTTTAAACAAAACGAAGTTCTAAAATTTTGAATTATAATGTTCAACAAAAATTTGCAAGTGGTGTCACTCCTAGAGTAGTTTCAGCTGGAATGGTCCGCATCCACTTAACTACGTCAGTGGTGCTCATTCTTTGCGATTAAGACATTTTTTAATCTTTCAAGTTTGAATCGTGGGAATGCTGATGAGGCGTTGTTCACGTTATTTAAGAATGAAACAATTGAAATCATCTTTGTCAACTTAGATTTACTGAGAGATGCGGCTTATGATGGCTTTGCCGTCATCAGTCTGAAATGTACAAAATAAATACAAAACCTTAAAGAAATGAACAAGAAGATAATACAATAATACAATTAATATTTGCACATTCTATTTGAGATCCTTTAATAATTACAAATTCTTTTCAAGGTGCATTTTGAAAAATAATTTCAATGATTTAAAACAATACAAATAACAATACAATTTTTATTTGTGTTATCTTCTTCGTTATCGTTTAAGGTTTTGTATTTATTTTGTTCATTTCTAGACGGATGATGGCGGCAAGTTTGAATCACCATCCTGGTTTCTCTTCTTGGCGTAACTCCCCAAAAGAAAGTATTAGGAAGCGCACGTCTTCCCTCTCGAGCTTCGCAAATCCCGGTGCAAGGTTCTCATCCCACGCACTCCTGATCTCAATCATGCAAGACCTAAACGGCTGCATGCGCCCCGCTTCTCTCCGGTAACTCCGCTTTCTAAACGATCCCTTTCACAAATAGCGGAGCCTCCATCTTCGCTGACTGGCCGCGTTTCTTGAGGCCCATTGCCCGCGAAAATGTTAGCGGTTTTCGCGCGAGCAGGTGTTCTCTAAGGACAAGCGGAGTGTTTCGAATCGGTGGAGCTGCCGGTATTACGATACATACGATTAGCATTGCGGCGTGTGCCCTGTTCTGCTGCCGTAGGCGTGAGAACATACTGATCTTGCGCTTTGACTACTATTTGGGGCAGCGAATATATTGGCGTCAGCAATAATAATGGTGGCGGCACATTTAGTTTTGTTCGGCGTTCGGAACCCGCCTGTCCTACACTGCTGTGTAGTTGCGACGACGTCGTTCTCCGGTAGAGTCCTCACATGAAAAGACGAGAGTTCCAAAATCGTTGGGTGTGAATTATGCTTATCATTGCCTACTACGCAATTGTTTTCTAACGGCGTCTATAATACTGGTCGGACGATAATGCCTTTTCGCGAACTACTCTCACGCGAGTCATGCGGTTTGTCGCGAGGCATACAATTGACCTACTTGTGTTACTCCAAAATCAGCGTGTCGAAACGTGCAATATTCGTTACGGTTTTTTAGGCCGTCCGATCATTGTAGTTCTCTTCGTGTGTAGGAAAAACGTAATACTGGCCCATGTAATACACTCTTCAAATGACACCGCACTTAAATGCGTACACTGGAATTAGAATCGTCTCCTATATTTTTTTCACTAGGGCTTTTATCCAGCCGACAGCCGGTTGCCCTTTACGTCCCGAAGGGACGCATATTCGACCATACACTAGACTAACACTCTTGCGGGCTCCTCTGATCTGGGGTCAGCAGAACGCGAGGCCCTCCGCGACAACACACACAAAGTCAAGGGACAAACAGCCATGCCCAAGGCGGGACTCAAACCCGCGACCCTCCTATATTATTTCAGTAGTATAAATACCTTTTGCGTCTCTAACAGGCAAGTAATCTTTATAAATGAGGTCTCTAAAGAATGAGAATTTCACTCCGATTCGGAGCACCCCGCTTATCCTCTAATACAGCTTAAAGCAAAAATTTCGTATGGTGCAGCGGATAAATGAATCATGATTAAGGCGCCTTCATAACACTGCTTCTCCAGGTAAAAGAAACAATTCTACGTTGGGGCACTTGCAGCTACCTTAAATGGACAGGAGCAGCTAAGATCAGAGCCAGAATTCCCGCTGGCTCCGAATCCCAAAGATGGCGGATTTTCTATTATATTATGCACCCAAACATTTGATTGCAGTACGGAGTCTCGTGGAGTTTTGCCCTCTGTTTCTATCCAACACAATTTTACATGAGTTTCTACCGCAAGCTGTGTTGCCAATTTACAAGGCTCGGCGTTATTCGGCTCGTCCACCCTTTTCGGGCGCAAATATTTAACATGTTTACTCAACGATAGCTTCAATTGTGTTTATCTTCGTCAATGGGTGTTTTACCAGTTATTTTCAGAACTCTTATGAATGTGGTAATTATTTTGTAATTGAGTTAGATGTTTTAATTACAAAGAAATTCATTATAAATGATAGTCAAATGTTTACTTCTACATTTTGACGTCCTTAAATTTTCACCATGCAAGAAACTTTTTTATTGTTGAAGAAAAACACAAACATCCGGCAGATGAAATGACCTGGGATGTCCAAATTTTGATACAAGACCAAACATATTTCTGTGTGAATCATGGTTCTTGAGTTGACAGCAATAAAATAATATTGATTGAGTACGCTCGGAACGAACATTCAATGTTGTTCAGTGATCTTGAATGCTTCTCAGCGATTCTCAACTGGCGATGTGGAAAAGTAAATAGAGAATTTATTTTCGAATTTCACTTGTTAAAACCAATGAAAACATATAAACATATCTAAACATTAATTAGACATTTTACAGTTAACAATATTAATGTTGAAGTCATTCCACTAGTAGTTCTGTCTTAAAATGTGCTTTTAAATGCAACGATTTGGCGAATTTTTAGCTGGATGTTCGAAAAGAATATTACGCATTGTCCGCACAAAGCCTTGGAATATCTAGTACCATCCATGTCATCTCACCTCTGTGAATGAGCATTTTCCCCTTTATTTTACACTTAAAAAAATGTGTATAAATTGGACGTAACCCAAAAAATTTAATAATTTTGACATCGCATGGACATTGGACAGAGAAGTCAGAAAGAGTAAATTTTTGTAAGTAGTAAATATAGTAGTTAATGAATAGTTGAATATGAAATATCACGGAGAGCAATATTCGACTCCATTGGCATCCAACCTCGGATCCTTCCGTTCACCGGACGGATGCTCTTACCGCCTGTGCTACAAAGTCAAACATTATTCTGCGACTGTTTATCGGCATTCTACAATATAGATGTTTCTACAATCAGATAAATTACACAATTTTATAAAGACAATACTATGTGAACAAAATATAAATAAATATAATGCAGTAGGTGCCATTTCATTTTCATAATACTCTTTATAATTTATATAATTATTGTTAATAAATTATGCTAGTCACAATGTTGTCTTCGACGTCTATGCTGATTGTACAAACAAAAACGTGTAGGTTACAAAAAGGAATATACACTCTACCGAATCTGAATCAAGAACTATTTTTTTAATTAATAGGCCATTATTACACATATAAATTACATTACCAGATACTCTGTGGCTAAGCCGAAGGTCTTTAGTCCATTACAAGACTAACATCTTTGATTATTATAACATTTCGAATTTTTCCATGGTGTCGAAGTAGCGTAAAAAAATCGGATTGTATGACCGAGAAAACACACTTGAGAGAAAAAACTGGTGTCCGAAGGCGAGTGAATGCGAAACTAGGAAACAATTTCTAAGCTATTGAAAAATATCTTGGTATAATTTAGAGTAAATGGGCAATATTAATCGGAAATCACACATGCAATTACTTGGAGAAGTAATTGCGTCACTTAAAGTAGGACACCAAAGAAACTGCGCGTAATTATTGAAGAAGAAAAAGAATCTCATAATAACGTAGCAGAAACTAGTGGTGTTACACCAGCACATACTTTCTCGCATTATTTCTAAATTTGCAATTTTCGAAAATTTAGCAAGTTCAAGGAAAATGAGATCCGCGCCATTCATTTAAGCATGCATTCTTCTACCCGTGGAAAAAAATTGGGATATTTTTAGCAAACAAATGTTACATTTTTAATTGCCTCTATTTCGCGTCAAATTCCACGAAACCAATCTTATTCTCGAATAATTGAACATGAACTAATTCAAGAATCCATCTCCAAAGAACTTTCGCAATTTTCAAAAAGAATCTGGGATTTCAACGAACACAAGATCAGCACCATTATCTTAAATGTTCTTTACGAGAAAGATTAAGAAGAGAATTAGAAATTTTTGCAAATGTTTTTGAGGCTTCATGTAAAGTATTCTCAAAAATCAAAATTGTGTTTGAAACTCCCAAACCCTCGAGATCATTCAGATTGATCAGGAAATATCAAATTTGCAGAAAATCGGTTGAGCTCTTTAGGTGCTAGCGTTGACCACAGACGGACGGACGGACGGACGGACGGACGGACGGACGGACGGACGGACAGACGGACAGACAGACAGACAGACAGACAGACAGACAGACAGACAGACAGACAGACAGAAGGACAGAAGGACGGACGGACGGACGGACGGGCAGTGGGCAGACGTTTTGCCGTCCATCAATTTTTCGCTATCAAGATCCACAAAACATGAATTCTGGCTTCACCATATGCCGTCACCATATGAGCAGACATGTCAAGGTCGCGGGCAAGGTAACATGCTTACTAGAGCTCGCGGGTACTGCGTCCAGAGAAATCGGGGCGAGATTTAAAAGTAGGGGTTGTACAAACTCCTCTGGAGTGGCGGTATGTCACTGGATACGTGGCACATGACAGTCTTTGGGAGAAGTTATTTGACAGTTATTATCACAAATTGAGCTATATTCATTCCCATTTTCTCTTCAAGCCAAAGAAATGATCCATTAAAATGAAATAATACATAATACCGATTCCAGTTGAGAGTAAAATTCTAAAAAAAATTAATCAAAAGAATCTTGACTTCGTAATCCTGTGTACTAATAAGTATAAGTCAGTAATAATAAGTATAAGTGTTATAAAAGCATGAACTTTCTACATGCAATTTAGGAGGTTTAACAGACAAATATTCTTGTCTGTTAAAAGCGCTTTCCGTCGGAAAGCGACAATTGTTAACTTATAGAGACTTGTTAATTTATTTCACTTTATTGCGAAATACAATAAATAACGGAATGATTTAATAACACAACACAAAACGAAAACAAGGAATGAATTCGCCATTCAAACATATTCCTATCACTTAGCGAAGATGTTTTCATGTATAATAGAATTTAGTAAGAAAATAAACATTAAAAGTAACAAGTAGTAATGAATATAAATATAATACAATTCTCGGTTATTGATAGAAAAAATCCGGCAAACATTTTTTCATACGTAGCCACCATTCACCGCCTCGCGCCGCTTCAGCTTGCGAATGTACGCCCCTTTCTGGATTGTAAGGGGAAATGAGTTCGCAGTCAGGGGAAGTTGCTCGTGTCCGTACGAGCGCCGGACTCAGGCGGGCCAAGTACCTCGTGCGGGCGTAGTTTGACATGTCTGTTAGCGGAATGCTTTTTCTATATTTAGAAACACAATTTATCTTCCTTTTCGTTACCAGGGCCCGGCAATAAGTTTTGTTCTGCCGAAAATTCGCCGTTTACCGGGCAACGATTGCATAACTTGCATAAGGACGAGAAAATAAAAAAGTTAATTTCCTGAAGGAAAATTTTTAACATTACTGTAGAACTAGAAGATGGCTAGTTATTCGGAAATTGCATAGTCTCAAAGCCCAAAGGTAACTTGACGAGGGCTGAGGTACATATGAAAATAAGCGCTGCAATACAAATCATTATAGACGATTAGAGCCTGAGTTGTAGTAGAGAATTGGGAGATTGTAAATCATCCGACATTCTACTGATGTGATGAAACGTTGCCCTCGAGAACGAGGCGAAATGCGGCCCAATGAAATTGAAGTGCGTAACACAAGCATTGTTGACATTCTTCATGCACACATTGCTTCATCTCTGCTGCTAGGAGCTAATACCCGAAACGTAATGAGGTCAAGTACTCTGGAACTGAGAATGGGAGTCCATGGATCACAATAGAGGGTTTCTCTAGTCCGCAATTCAGCCTCGAGGGATGTACAAACTGATATTTCGAATTGCTATTACACGTACGATTGGCAAAGGCAGTAATACATACTTTTAAAAGGTTACAAAATATTCAGTGTTTGCGTAGAGGATTGGGCTCATTATAATTCAAGGACAATACGGCTCTGAGAGATTACGTGCATTAGGAAGAACAACCGATTGCGTTATTTGGAGCGCTTGGTTTGCGGTTCCTGCCGCCACTCACACAAGGCACGGAAGATGACCACAACGAGGTCCACACGGCTCCATGCCAATAAAACAGTTAAATATCAGACTAACGCCTCGTTAACTTAATTGGATTTATTTATTTATTGGCATAAATGCTTCTCAGAATAATTCATTTATAGTATACGACTTATAGAAACTTACAGCCTAACGTTTCAAATCACCGAAAATACGAAAAGTATTATTTAATAAATCTAATGTTAATATTAAACAATATCTTTATATGATTCACTAACATATTTCAGCCATTAATATCCAATAAGGTATACATTTTCCCTTGTATCTTTTTCTTGTAATTTTCCCATGCGTGAGGAACGAAACTAAATTCATGCGGAACCACTGAAGCGGAGAACAGTGTCAGTTCAGCACGATTCCAGATTATATAAGTTCTTGCCAGCAGTGTTTCTTACTATTGAAAACTTTGTCCTAACAATTAAAGAGTTTAAATAAAAAATTTCAAAGAGACTGAATGTGTCAATGTCAAAGACAATTAATGTCAGACATCATTCCTTGAATACTTTGACATAAATGAGGTGAAGGCGAGTTTTAGTTATTGAAAATGACGTAGAATTTGAGAAGTGAACTTCACTGATAGAAAACTCAGTATGAATTATGTTCACTACTAGATTTGATTGATTTATGTGCATTAACGTATTTTTTATTAATAGATCTAGAGATTACTGCCTAACGACTGAATTACTAGCTTTTCAGGGCAATTAAGGGAATGAACATTTGATGAAAAAATTGAATTATTAAAAAGACACATTTTTACTATTTATTCCAAACAATGATTTTTTATAAGGAATACTAAATTTTATTTGTGCTTTGAGAGGTTTCCTAAATTCACTAAACATTTGATTGTCAGTTCATCACAGACATGCTAACAACGTGATCCCATCCAGGCATATATAAAATATCCTCCTCTAATTTCGAATTCCATTTCCGAGCGCAGTGACATCTTGGGGGTGTTGAGATGAGGTTGTTTAATATTGCTGCACATCCAAGCAAGTTTGCGCTTTATTACAAAATTTTACGGCTTTAGCTGGAGATTGGGGGAAGCGCGGGCTCTAAAAGAGGCGGTAATGGGCGATAAAGGTTAAGCCCTGCCAGTTTTATTTTTTAAAAGAGCTTTCCGAAACCCTTATTGAATAGCCGTCAATCCACAACGGCGTCAAGTCCCGAAAACAATAAGCGTGTTATGAAGAGGAAACGGTCTTAAAGATTTCATCGGTACATCATTATTATTATTTCAAGAGCTTTCCCACGAGAGAAACAATTACGCGGCAAATTGTTATAATTAGGGAAAGTACACAAATCGGTCTCCGGCAGGGTGGGGAGGCCGGGGTGGCTCACAAAGACCATTCTTCCGGCGAATAAAGTGGGCTGCAGCGATGGTGGGCAGCGCATGCGCACTGCGCATTGTTGGGAGGGGCCAGCGGCGTGCGCCTGGCGAGGCCTCCAAGAGGGAGCGGAAACGAGGTGTGGACTTGGGAGCGGGGATTCGGGTGTGGGGAGTCGGTTAGGCAGAATGGGATGAGAGAATCGGGTGCAGGGAGTCAGGCAGAGAGAGTCAGGTGCGGAGTTGATTGGAGGCAGTCGGGTTGGGGAGTCGGGTGCGGGGAGTCGGGTGCGGGGAGTCGGGTGCGGGGAGTCGGGTGCGGGGAGTCGGGTGCGGGGAGTCGGGTGCGGGGAGTCGGGTGCGGGGAGTTGGGTGCGGGGAGTTTGGTGCGAGAAATTCGGGTGCGAGAAGTGGAGGGAAATCACGGAGAAGAGATGGAAGAGATGGTCACGCGTGACAAAGGGGAAGAGAAAGGGTATGGGCGAAGAGAATGAGATAATTTGAGGAAGGGAAGAGGGAAAGAAGGCGTGTGGGGATAGCTGGGTGAGAGAAGACCATAATGTAGCCGCGGGAGCTATTGCAACTGGTAGGGTGAAGGACATAGGGGTAGAAGGGGGAGCAGAGTGGATTGTGAAGACAATATTAGGGAAAGTTGTAAACGAAGCGCGAAGGATGGAACGGATGAAAAAAGGGGATGGTGAGTACTTTGATAATGATGGAAGCGGCAATTTGGATTAAAATGTTCCGTGGGCGTGGGAAGATGTATCAAAGTTGTCATGGGCGACGGAATATGCTAAACGCTAAGGATGGGAACGCGGCAAGCGCAAAGGGAGCCGGAAAGGCTACGTAACACACATTTCTGCAGAACAGCTGGGTCTGTTGGGGTGCGTTAAGATAAATAATAAAATTGGGGGATACAATCCACGAGAAGTGGAGAAAGTGGCGGACGTGGAATCTGTGGCATATACAGTGGTCTGCCAGAATTATAAAAAAACATTATAAGAGATTACTACGCCCTAAAAATTCGAATGTTGGCAGTCGTCAGTACACTTCAGAAAAAAACAACATAGGTAAATATGAATTTTCTTCTCTCATTAAACCTTCAATTCGAATAAGGTCTTGGGATGATATGTGTCGTTCACCAATATTCGCGGGTTTCGTATCTCGACTGATTGATTAGTGATTCCGGGCACCGGCCCAGCCGGGACAAGCTCTGTGCTCCAGACAGGCCTCCCAGCTTGCGCAGTAGTAGTGCATGTAACACTTTGGAGGTTAGGGGTGAGGATAGGAAAGGAAGAGGAAGGAAAGATCGCGCGAGCTCCGTAGTTTCCGTTAGTTTAGGTAATGCTCCAGCATTTCAATGATATTGATCGGAGAAACCACAGTAAACTACCTACGCCGGTCGTACCTCGATGTCAAGAATTTTCCCATTTGCGGAAGAATGTCTTATGGACACGGAGAGACGCTGCAGCGACATACCCATCCCGCTACCTTCTACGGCGGTGTCGCACCAACACTTCCCACAACATCACATGAGAATGGAATCGCACCTACCTTCAATCTCTGGGATTTGGGAAGATTCCTTCTTTCATGTTTGTTGCGCTGATTTTTGAAAAAAATTCACAGAGATACTAGAATGCTCCACAATTTGCACCGTGTTTTCCAGGCTCATAAGAAACTCTTCTGTTTTGGTCTCTTAACTGCATTAAGATACGCAAGTCAAAATAACATTTCAACGTAAGCAACAGCAGTACAGCAGTTCTGAAGAAACGTCTTTGCCTTTGACGATTCGCAGTCACCACAAGAACACCGTCATTTCTCAAAAACATTCGTTTTTGAGAAAATCTAAGCACATATTTGGAATCAGGTCGTGACGGTTAGTAAATCTCAAACAATTTTAATGTTAAATATTCTAATGATTTTTCATTGTTGACTAAGTAAATCCTTATTTTGTAGGATAATAGGCACATTCGCAATTTTAAAACCATCTTATTACAAAAATGATACGTGCTAGAGAAATTGTCAGTATGTGTGATATCAGGGCGAGATATATAGTAAATTACACACACTTTTGTGATGATTTTTCATTGTTGACCTGTCTAACCAACCACAATAACGCGATGGCGGTGGGGGTGAGATATGTGAATTTCGAGGGCGACAGCGGCGGCGGAGGCCGGAAGGAGCTTGCGAGACCGGTGAACTTGGTGGTATCAACGGCGACGTTGGGGTTGGTTGTTAGTGATTTCGGGCACGTCAACTACTGAGGTCATCAGTACCGTAAGCGTAATGCACGTTTATTTCCTCGGGAGTTGGCGGTGATCTTCCCCCGCTGGATGGCGAGATCCGGCGCCGACCTACCGTGGGCTAGCAGGATTTCCCTCAACCAGGACTCTCCCACCATCGAGGCACCGCCCCAGCCGGGACAAGCTCTCAGCTCCCGACCGGTCTCCCGGCATGTGAAGAGACGTTGCATGAGCTGCTGGCTGGCGTGAGGCTGAGCGAGGCGGGGAGGGGCAGGGTTTGGCGTGGCGGGGTGGGCAGCGAGCGGTGGCGCCAGGGCAGGCTGAGCAACGCGAGGGTGGCGGGGAGGCGGGATGAAGAACGAGCAAGGGGTTGAGCGGCGTGTTGCGCGCCGGCCCATCCCAGCCTTCTCCCCCCCCCCCGCCGCCACCGCCTCCGCCGTCCCCGCGCTGGCTGCTTCACCACAGTGGGCAATTTGCGAGCGCCGGGCGGACAAAGGCCAGAGCCGATGCGTCGCGAAACAAAAACGCCCTAGCTGGGCGGCGAGGCGCGATCGTGCAGGCGGACGGGGGTGAGGGAGTTCGGAACAAAACGGTACGTGCGCGAGGTGAAAATGGGGAAGAAAAAACAATAGATGCCGTTCGCCGTCTTTTCGGGGATGCTGTTATTGATCAGGCAACATCTTATTTATGACGATCATGTATTCATATGAAAGTGAGAGAAATATTTCGATTTTGATTCATTTTCTTTCTTGAATATTTCATTATTATGTATTAGGAAATAATTAGAAAACGCCATGCAATATTTTCTCCTACAAATAATAAACTTGATTACAATTTTTGATTTCGCATTTCTACGCCTGAATTCAGAGTTTCTTTCACAATATAGTTATCGAAGTTATTTTTGAATTTCTATTTGATATTAATATGTAACTAATGGCCTGCAACTGCGAAAGTGTGGAGTGGGTGCAAAATGGGGTTCTGGAGCAGGAAAAGTTGACTGTTGTGAAACGGCGGTACTGAAGCTTCTTCAGTACCGTCTCGACGCAAGTATTCAGAGGTACAGTTAGCATGACACGCTAATTGTTTGAATTTATTGTAACATTAATTATGATTATAAGAGGAGTAACATCAAATATTTCCATTTTGGAGTTTTCCCGAATTTTCAGGAATCTAACGAAGCCACATATACCTCTCGGATGGCCGGAGGCTGCATAATTTCCTTTCAATTTCATCGCGCATTGAAAATTAGTGATATATATAAATAAGAATATAGTACTGAATATAAGTAAAGTAAGTAATAAATATAGTAAGTAATAAGTAAAGTAATATAATATATAAATACCAAATAGAAATAATAACATGTGAAATAAAAAATAATAAAAATAATATAAAAAATAAAATAATACATACAAATAATAAATAAAGTAATAAATATTGTTTTAGATGATTTGTTTATTGAATGTTGTACTAATTTGATGAAAATGAGTTGAGTTTTTCAAATATTCCTTCTACCTCCATTGGTTAAGGAAAATGTTTAGTTGTCAAAAAATACACATTACTTTCCATAACATATTTTACGATAGTTGCGGAATATTCAATAGACTTTTCATTAGAAGCATGAAAACGGATTATACATTGATATTTCCAATAAAAATAATATCAGTTTCAGTTCAAGAAATATTCTAAAATAAGAATTTTGTCTCCATCAAATTCTAGTATTTGCCGTCATCTTTCATTTAAAAAATCAATATTCTCCATGTTGAACCTGCTTTCATCCAATCAGTGGTCATCTAATGATATCCGTACATCACGAGCTTGCTGATCGAAATGAAACCGTACAGTTTGCATTCGCTTTAATATGACTAACGAAATGCTTCACTAATTTAGAAACCCAATTTAGTAAGCTTTCTCTGTAAAATAAAATAATGTAATACGCAAATATGACTCCGTATTTCTTTCTGATTAATCACTCTGGCACTGTCAAAATCCGTTTCAATTGCCTTTTCAATGGATGCTATGAAAGGAATTCTAGTTGGACAAGTAGCACTTATATGTTTGTTGCCAATGATGAATAAATACCGACCGTACAGACCCGCTATATTAATAATAATAATAATAATAATAATAATAATAATAATAATAATAATAATAATAATATTTTCTGAAATTCTGTGATTGAAATTGAATTGGTGATTGAAAATGGTGGAACAAAAAGAAATTATTTACATAGTATTTAACTGCACAATGTTTGGCAATAGTCACAAAAATACACTTTTCAGTGCATATGATGAATAGCAACTGACAAAATTTCAATTATGAACACGGAACAAAACATAGACAAACAAAAGTATTAAAGAATGGTCTCTTTTATGAATCTCTTCAAAACTTTAGTTGTTCTTATTCATCATTAGACACTGTGACAATCTGTAGTATCCACATAAATAATATTCCTATAAAATAGAATGACTAATGCGATTAAAGGAACATTTTCCACCACAACAAGTAGATATATCGGGGCAGAAACACCAAGGTTTTGGACGAGGTGTTCACGTACCAAGGCGGAGCCGTACCGATACCGTAGTGGAATTGAGATTAGCAAATGACCGAGTCCAAAATATTCATAATTCGGTGGAGGGACATACAATGTCTAATATAAACTCGACGTTTCTATACGAAATAAATTATAAAAAGTTGCCTTCTGTCGAATATATATTACTGGCTTCGTTTACAAAATGTAAAGACTGGTAGTTCCATAAACATTGTTGTCGTGCTCATTGGACGCCAGATATCGTTACTTGTCTTAACCCCAGAATCCTACTGTTGGTTTGAGGATGACTCCACGTCTGTCTTGTCTGCACTTGCTCAAACTTCGTACTCACGCAAATGCTACTTGCTTATAATTGGCAAGGCGTTAGTGGCTCAGGGCATCAATTTATATCGCTGTAGAGCCCCTGACTTGACAATTACCGTCACATCATTAGTGTGCTTTCATCCCAGCCGCAACACGTGGATTTTTTCTTTTAGTTTCATGGCAAGATGATTTAGTACCAAGGGTACAATTGGGACCGCACCAGGAAATACCATATTTTTTTAGATAAATTGCGCGTTTTAGTCACCGGCCCACCATTCTTCGCACGTAGTCTCAGTAGATGTAGTAGATAGGCAGATCGGACCCATAATGGCAAAAGGCTGCTCAACGTATTAAAATTCCGACGGGCTACTCCCGCGCATCCTTGCGCTGGAGGCAGTACACCCATTTTCCATTAGCGCCAACGACCTATGGGATCGATTCGTAGACAGTGCAAGAATAATGCCAGCTGAATATCTCCACGTACGACCCTGCCTGAAATCCTCATTTTCAAAAGATAACACGGAACAACTCAGCACCTTTTCCCAAGTCGCCATGTCCCTGGTGTCGAGCGAGAGTCTGTTACTGACGTTACATAGAAAACAGGTGACAAAAATCACCTGCTTGCCATCACTTCTTCCTATGTAATCTGACTAGGTGTAGCAGATAGGCGGATCGGATCTGTAATGGCAAAAGGCTGCTCAACTTGGAAATTCCGACGCGCTACACCCACGAATCCTCGCGCTAGTGGCAGTACTTTCGTTTTCCATTAGCGCAAACGACCTGTGGGCTCGTTTCGTAAACAGTGCGATAATAGGTGTGCGTGTTTCGGATTCGAGTCCATGCCCGTATATTATCGGCGTCCAGAAAATAGCAAGAAGAGGGGTTCAGAAGCGACAAGAAGTGAGGTTAACGTTCACAGCCTTACAGAATAAAAACTTGTCTGCACTTGCATTGCGAGTCAATGTACTCCGGTCGCTGCCGTCAATCCAGTGAACTCGGTGCTCTCTTGGCCGAGTCATCCTTATCACTCATCACAGGCTGCCGCTTCTTGGTGCAGATGTCAGAACACATCCTGCCACTGTATGACTGGGCTCGAATCGACCTTCCCTAAAGTCTCGATGAAAACTGCGACTGTTATTACTATCAGCATGTGTTTTTCAGGAGCCTTTAGTTTTACTTTCTTAGCTACAGAGTAGAGATTACTTTCTCGCTTCGGAGTAGAGGGAAAGTTATGTAATGCTGGCCGAAGAAAACTCCTTTACAGGGCCCTGGTAACGAAAAAGTGGATAAATCCAGTTGCTAAATTTATAAACAAAAATCCTCTATCATGTGGTTTAGCCAGAATCCATGATTTGTGGGTTCTTAATATCGAAAATTCGAATGACGGCAAAACGTCTGTCCATCTGTGTGACCGTCTGTGAACACTGCTTGCGACTAAACCGTTTAGCCGATTTTCTCCAAAATTGATATCGCGCAATCAATCTGACTGATGTCGTGGACCCTTGAATTTGAAACCGATATTTTAATTTTGGGAGTACTTTATATAAAGCTCCTGGGACATTTTCCAAATTTTCAAGAAACCGGCTCCATCGTTTTCTATTTAATTTTCTTGTTCGGTAGTGTGAAGGATGTTTAAGAGAATGGCGCTATTCTCATGTTCGTTGAATACCCGGATATTTTGAAAATTGCAAAAGTTAAAAATTTTTTCGGCGTCTTCCGACAACTAAAATATTAAAGAAGATTTTTTGCCCTAATCAAATCTGTTACTTAAAGATATATTTTGAAATAAGGTCATGTACAATTTTTTGAAACGTTGAGTACTTTTGTCGTAGTTTTGCGTGAAAATAGGGCGAGAAAGTACGTGCTGTTTTAGCACCACTATTTACTTTCTCGCTACGGAGTAGAGAGAAAGTTATGTAAAGCTGCACAAAAAACGGCGTATTTTCGACAGAAAGACTATTATTAGAGGACCCTGGTAACGAAAGTGGATAAATCGAGTTGCTAAATTTAGGGGGGGGGGGGAAATGCTCTAACACGTGCTGTAGCGAGAATCAATGTTTTGTGGGACGTTGATACCGAAAAATAGAATGACGACAAAACATCTATCAGTCAGATAAGTATGGTCTGAAAGTGATTCAATGTGCGATGCCAAAACTTTCTACATCTGCACTGAAATTCCGTATATAAGAAAAGAGAGAAAGGTTCCCGATTTATCAATTTCTACGCATTACGATTGACTGCAAGTACTTGAGCCAAACACAAATGACTGATGGACAATTGGTTCAAAACTTGTGAAGTTGCTCAGAAATTGACAGAGAAGAACCTAACAATGGTGAGAAGGTTGCGCCGGAACAAGAAGACAATACCACGGAAACGTCGTCGTTTTACTATCATCTATGCACCCAAAAGGAGATATTAATGAAGAATCCAAAAAGGCAGAAATTGTGTCATTTTAGATGACTATAGAGGGCCTTGGCGTATTTGATAAGGTCTCTCTTTCCAAAACAACAGTTCGAAAAACTTTGCGATTGCCCCTTCATTTCCTTTACGGGATTCTAAATGCAGCAGGCGTACATACTACTTAGTGTTATACAATTCTAATGAAACTGCAAATAGGACAGTGTTTCTAAAAAGTTTACCATTATCATTAGCAGATGTCTTAAAGAGATATTGCTGAATGAAGAATGTGAAATTCAACAGATTCTCCAACCAAAAAACCAGGAAGAGCCATTACTGTCAGAGCTCCACGGATAGAAATTGAGTGGGATTTAGTGTCTGTAATGGAAGAAGTATTCGTGGAGAACACAAAAACTTAATGTGTGTATAGACTGTATAGATGTATTGTACACAAAGTGCATTATTTTCTTTTCAGCTCTCAAGTTATCAATGCGGATTAAAACTGAATCAATGATGATTTAATGCTAATAAAAGGCATAATTTGTACTGGTTGCTACATTTTATCATTTCCGCAAATCCTGTTGCTTCTTTCTAAATGGTTTCAAGTTCACACGACATAATTTCTTTCCTTCCCTTTATACACGTTTTATATACGTATACACAGTTTTAAATAAATGAGAGCTTGTACTACATATCACTTCACCGTAGGAAATACGTCCAAATTTTTCAACATAGAGTTCTGGGCTTAAAATTTTGAGCCATGTTTTGCGTTTTCCGCTCATTACATCTGTGAGTTTTTTTACCGAAATAGTCCGGTAAAAACATTTTACCAGTCATGTCAAGCCTCATTTGATGCACGATTAACAATGCAGTTATCACTGCTGTGTGACTGTACAAAAAGATTACGTCTGCATAACTTTTTGTCTCTTGTTTGTATCATGCTTCTTTCTTGCTTTTTTAACCTAAATCATAAACTGTACGATGGAAATGAATGGGTTGTCACTGACCAAATAAAGATACGTAATGCAAAGCCCTTCTTTTTCGTAGTCCCTACATTCCTCAATAAAACGTCCTTAACTCTCCACGAATTTAAACTAGATAATAAAGAAGTCTCAAGACAAGCGCGATTTAATGCAATCGTGAACTATATGACCTGTTTGCAACGCGGAAATCTACCGAGCAAATGTTGTAGCTCCAAGTACTACTTGTGTTTACCACGCCAAATGCACTTGTTATTACGTCATTTTACTTATCGCAGAACTCGTGGTTTTTATTGAACGTTTAGTCCGGCTCCAGAAACATCAGTGTACAACAAGTACGCAAATTTTGTAAGAACACAAATGGTTGCTCAGTCGTATCTTAAAAGAATCCGATTAAGCCGTGACTTGAAAATTGATGCCTTTCGTGCATATAAAACCGCACTAGCCCGAGCTACTTGCTCGTCTGGAAAGCCCGGCGCTCCTGCGAACACGGGCAACTTCCCCTAACTCTGCTCTCATTTCTCCTCCAAATCCAGAGAGGGGTGTATACGTGCAAGCTGAAGCGGGGCTAGGCGTGGAATAGTGGCTACACATGAAAATAAATTTGCTAGATTTGTTCTAACAAACAACCGAGAATTGAATTATGATTATATTTTTTACTAATTACTATTTCATTTGTATTGTTCGTTTGAAATTGTACCATGTACCCTCTCCCTCAGAAAAAATGTCGTTCAAAATTCTATCTTCCACACTGCGCCGACAAACTTGGACACCCCTCGGCCTGGGGGAGGGCAGGGGGAGGGACGCGTTGACCAATCGCTAGCAGGTAGAACCACAGTTGTCTGTGATTGGTGCAACATCCCAAGGGGCAGAAAGAACGCTGTCTCAGGGGAAGGGGGCTAGTTCGTTTACGTACGTGACGGAAATATCGTCATATTTCCCTGCCGAAGGAGGTAGTTTGCCTGCGCGTACGCCACGATGAAAAAAATATTTCTAAGCGGGGTTTTCCGTCCAGAATGATTGTCTATAGACCAGTAAATATTTATCATTTTAGCAACAATTATTCTAACTTTTAGTCATCGATTTGTAACTCCTGACAAACTGCTATTTTGAGATATTCATTTCAGGCACAATTTGCGAAGCCTTCCCGGCCGTTCTAACGCATATTTCGAATTTGTTTATAAAATTATAAATTGTTGCAAAATTGTTAATTCGCTGTTTTTGGTTCTGGGACATCGGGAGACTCTCCCCACTTTAGATTTGCAAAATTTGGAAATTGTTTATAAATTTGCAATTGTTGCAAATTTTTTATTGTCTAATCTGAATGGCGTTTAAATGTGATGCAAAATTCCGGAATCCGTTTGGTGCTATTATATCTCGTTCTCGAGATATATGTAATTGTTTATAAGAAATTAACATCTTAGTAGACCCCATTTGTTTGCGCTTAATTCATTCGCGCTAGCAGAATAGCGTGGGATGGGCATACTGAAAAAACAGTTCTCCAATGCCGCGCTTTTGCCTGCCACATACGCTTAAAATGCACTTGCTTGTAAACAAATTCTGTGGCCAATTTAATTATGCTAAATTCGTATTTTTACGGCGAGTATGAGCATAACTTTTATTTGGTTTTTATATTCTCTTTTAAGTCCTACAATTTCCAAGTCGATATATTTATCAAATAGGAAAGAAATTGATTATAAAAAAATATTTTTCAAGGTGCATTACGCCCAAACAATTGTTTCTGTTTTTCTATCAAAGGGATGTTGAGCAACCGAATAACTGTATTATTAATTTTTTTTAGTCCCCTGTTAACACCGAAAGTCAGAAACTATTTGTTCCTCTTGTTTAACCATTACCATTAAAAAATAGGGAAACATATTGCTTAGCTGTTTGCTATAAACTGCACTGGATTGGATGAAGGTAGTGTTAAGGTTTTCAAATACACAAATATTCAATTTTGTGTTTTGAAAGATCACATGAGTAGAATCACACATCACAATATTTACACAAGTATAGAAATTTCTAAAGAAACGTATATAAACTTTAAGTTAATATTTTCAATTGAATTTATCATTCCTTTCTAAAACTGTTAATTTGATGATTTCATTGTATAATATTCAAATCAGAGCTTTATGTGCTAAATCTACGCATTGCTAATACATATTTTTAAACAACATTAATATATTTAATATACATTTAAAAGTTTTTAGATTGGCGAACGTTTCAATGAAATTTCATGAATTCCTAAATGCTTGAAAATAAATACTTGTAAAATTAAAAAATTGTAGCGTGTAAAAATATAACAAACTCACGTATTTGGTAAAACGAGTTGATATTATTAAAAGAAAGCAAAACAGATGTTATAACAATTCAAAGAGTTTTAGCGTTTGTTTACAGTTTAGTAAATATCAATTACTAGTACATTCCCAGTGAAAATACATAGAACGAACTTGGTTGTCAAGTGATATGACCTTCCCAACACAGACTACATTTCAGTATCGTCAAGAGTTCGAAGGTGGTTTGTTGGCCGCCATTCTACGAATCTATCAAAACCTTGAATTTTGCACGACCATCTGTACAGTGAGAACGTAGCGGTTTATTAAACGGAAACGGGCCATTCGAGGTATCTAATGTGCACTCTTTAAAAACGTTTAACCATTATAAACTATCCCTAAGAAAAATATCAAATAAACAATGTTTAAGGTCACCAGCTCAACATTGCCTTTACTATTTGAATGTTTTCAACATCCCCAAACCCAACAGAAAACCCATGTTTTTACAGGTTATTATAAAACCAATTCAATAAATATAAGCATTTATTCACGTTATTATTTTTAAAACACTCAAATATCTACGATGTTATTTGATTCATGTCTTCATCGAAGATCTGAGATTAAAAAACTGATAAACAGAAAATTAAAGTAATTTTGAGTGATTGATGAAGTTGAATGATCAAACGAAAAACAATGTTTCTTGCTTCATATAATGCTATCGTGTTTAACAGACATGTAATTACATGTGATACCTATATTTAAACATCCAAACTAATAAAATTTTTCAAAATTAAAAGAAGAACCGTGAATCCGTCTTCGTGCAAGTAATTCTAGAGCCTAAAGTAAACACGATTTTCACCAAAATGGATATTCCTTGAACGATCTGGCTAATATTACGAATCTTCGAATTTAAAACGAATCTTTTAATTTTGAAGGTACTTTACACCAAACCCCATCATATTTATATAATTTCCTCAAAAAGAGCTCCAATTTTTCTGTAAATCTATTCCTCGAAGCACAAGATGTTTAAAAGTGGCGTACGTTCAATTTTGGGCGAACGATCTCAATTTTCGAAAATTGCAAACAAATACCTATTAACATTGTCGAAAACAAATATTAACGCTAGAGATGTTTGTTTCATGAAATCTCTTTTTAAAAAGAGATATTAAATTAATGTAAATTAAACACTCCACTCTTTCCTAGTAATGATCCACTCTTCACTAGTAATGATTGCTGCTATCGGGTCTAACCGCTTCCTTATTCTTTGGAGGGATACTGTTTTTTTAACTTTTTTTTCCAACAGTATTATCTCAAAAGTACTGGATGAGAACAGTTGATATCTGGAGTTGAAGGGATGGTGTTAGCTCCTATTGTAGGCCTGGTTCCTTGTGATTCCAGTGAAAAATCAGTAACTGCACTGAAACAGCAGAAGCTTCCGCCAATTGATAATCATAAGTGAATCACCATGTACTGGGTAGGGAGGAGAACGAGGAAATCTATATGAATTGTCGCCTGCTTTTTCTTTCTCAGATAAACACTTGGATAGTTTATCAACATCAAATCGGAATTTTAGCGCCTTTGATGTAATATTAAACATAAAAAAATTCCTTCCAGTTGTCTGCGTGTTAATTTTTAGTGTATCAAAATAGCCCCGACACCCGTATTACATTAGCCTCTTAAGTTGTATCATATTAGCCCCACAAATTTGAGGCTGTATATATCATAACACGATTAATATTATTGCATTATTTTAACGCAGAAAAGAATATTAATTCTTTCTTAATGATAACCTATTTTCAAAAATATCGTGTCATAAAAAATAACGAAGTAACATCAAAAGATTTATATCACGGTGGTAAAGTTTTTGACTGGAAAAATTAGGCATTTTAGTTTTGATTTTTTCCCTCACAAATATTGTTACATTCTAAGTGTTTGCTATGGTCATTATAATAGAATATATTTCCTATCATTTGTCATTTTCTTGTTAATTTTGGACATAAATAAATAACAACTCTTAAAGTGTAATACATTAACCCCAATTTTCTACTGTATAATATTAGTCCCGACTGATCTTTATAACATTGTCGAAAAACAATATGAACGCTAGAGATTTTTGTTTATTGAAATCTCTTTTTAAAAATAGAGCTTGTATTAAGATAAATTGAACACCCTGTTTTTTTTTAAAAACTGCAAATGCTTCACTTTCTTTTCGCATCGGAAAGGAGATAGTCTTGTCGTGTACCTGGTGGTGAGGGGGAACCGTGTCAGGTGAGTTAACTTTAAAGACCCGAGTTCGAATCCCGACGAGTAGAAAATATTTTCTGCTGCTGTAGGTCTTTTTTTTTGTTTCTTTTTTGCAGGTTCACATAGTCCGTATTGAATATTGCATAGCAATTACGAATAATAAAGTACCTTCAAAATTAAAAGATTCGTTTTAAATTCGAAGATTCGTAATATTAGCCAGATCGTTCAAGGAATATCCATTTTGGTGAAAATCGTGTTTACTTTAGGCTCTAGAATTACTCACACGAAGACGGATTCACGGTTCTTCTTTTAATTTTGAAAATTTTCATTAGTTTGGATGTTTAAATATAGGTATCACATGTAATTACATGTCTGTTAAACACGATAGCATTATATGAAGCAAGAAACATTGTTTTTCGTTTGATCATTCAACTTCATCAATCACTCACAATTACTTTAATTTTCTCTGCTTATCAGTATTTTAATCTCAGATCTTCGATGAAGACATGAATCAAATAACATCGTAGATATTTGAGTGTTTTAAAAATAATAACGTGAATAAATGTTTATATTTCATGAATTGGTTTTATAATAACCTGTAAAAACATGGGTTTTCTGTTGGTTTTGGGGATGTTGAAAACATCCAAATAGTAAAGGCAATGTTAAGCTGGTGACCTTTAACATTGTTTATTTGATATTTTTCTTAGGGATAGTTTATAATGGTTAAACGTTTTCAAAGAGTGCACATTAGATACCTCGAGTGGCCCGTTTCCGTTTAATATACCGCTACGTTCTCGCTGTACAGATGGTCGTGCAAAATTCAAGGTTTTGATGGATTCGTAGAATGGGGGCCAACAAACCACCTTCGAACTCTGACGATACTGAAATGTAGTCTGTGTTGGGAAGGTCATATCACTTGACCACCAAGTTCGTTCTATGTATTTTCACTGGGAATGCACTAGTAATTGATATTTACTAAACTGTAAACAAACGCTAAAACTCTTTGAATTGTTATAACATCTGTTTTGCTTTCTTTTAGTAATATCAACTCGTTTTACCAAATACGTGAGTTTGTTATATTTTTACACGCTACAATTTTTTAATTTTACAAGTATTTATTTTCAAGCATTTAGGAATTCATGAAATTTCATTGAAACGTTCGCCAATCTAAAAACTTTTAAATGTATATTAAATATATTAATGTTGTTTAAAAATATGTATTAGCAATGCGTAGATTTAGCACATAAAGCTCTGATTTGAATATTATACAATGAAATCATCAAATTAACAGTTTTAGAAAGGAATGATAAATTCAATTGAAAATATTAACTTAAAGTTTATATACGTTTATTTAGAAATTTCTATACTTGTGTAAATATTGTGATGTGTGATTCTACTCATGTGATCTTTCAAAACACAAAAATGAATATTTCTGTATTTGAAAACCTTAACACTACCTTCATCCAATCCAGTGCAGTTTATAGCAAACAGCTAAGCAATATGTTTCCCTATTTTTTAATGGTAATGGTTAAACAAGAGGAACAAATAGTTTCTGACTTTCGGTGTTAACAGGGGACTTAAAAAAAATTAATAATACAGTTATTCGGTTGCTCAACATCCCTTTGATAGAAAAACAGAAACAATTGTTTGGGCGTAATGCACCTTGAAAAATATTTTTTTTATAATCAATTTCTTTTCTATTTGATAAATATATCGACTTGCAAATTGTAGGACTTAAAAGAGAATATAAAAACCAAATAAAAGTTATGCTCATTCTCGCCGTAAAAATACGAATTTAGCATAATTAAATTGGCCACAGAATTTGTTTACAAGCAAGTGCATTTTAAGCGTATGTGGCAGGCAAAAGCGCGGCATTGGAGAACTGTTTTTTCGGTATGCCAATTCCACGCTATTCTGCTAGCGCGAATGAATTAAGCGCAAACAAATGGGGTCTACTAAGATGTTAATTTCTTATAAACAATTACATATATCTCGAGAACGAGATATAATAGCACCAAACGGATTCCGGAATTTTGCATCACATTTAAACGCCATTCAGATTAGACAATAAAAAATTTGCAACAATTGAAAATTTATAAACAATTTCCAAATTTTGCAAATCTAAAGTGGGGAGAGTCTCCCGATGTCCCAGAACCAAAAACAGCGAATTAACAATTTTGCAACAATTTATAATTTTATAAACAAATTCGAAATATGCGTTAGAACGGCCGGGAAGGCTTCGCAAATTGTGTCTGAAATGAATATCTCAAAATAGCAGTTTGTCAGGAGTTACAAATCGATTACTAAAAGTTAGAATAATTGTTGCTAAAATGATAAATATTTACTGGTCTATAGACAATCATTCTGGACGGAAAACCCCGCTTAGAAATATTTTTTTCATCGTGGCGTACGCGCAGGCAAACTACCTCCTTCGGCAGGGAAATATGACGATATTTCCGTCACGTACG
>BLKR01009750.1:0-89979 GCA_011170035.1 Teleogryllus occipitalis
CAGACAGACAGTCCACCCCTGACTTGCCCAATTTCTTGAAAAAATTAGTAGCTACCTTGTTTCCTCATCAGAGGAATGTGTTGCTGCCTATGGATAAGCTTGAAGATCTACACGAGGTTCCAGCAGTTTCATTAGACAAACTGTCAAGGGCTTGTAATAAGGTTGAAGATTGCAAAGCCCCGGCTTGGATGGGGGGCTGAATGTTGCTATTAAGACTATTATGACCCAGCCAGATCGATTCTTAGAGGCATACAATGCGTGTGCAAGAGGGGAATTTCCCACTCCTTGAAAGCAACAATGTCTGGTCCTCCTTCCAGAGGGCGGTAAGCCACGTAGCAACCCGTCAATATATCAGCCCACATGTTTACTGGCTACTGCAGGCTAGGTGTTAAGAGCAGATCATCTGCAAACAGATTGAAGTCTACACGGAGGAACCATGGGGACTGTCCAATAATCAGTATGGCTGCAGGAAGGTGGGCTCCACAGTGGACCCAATTAGTGTTGTCATCGATATCGCACGCAAGCGATGGAGAAGAGACACAAAGAAGTATTGTGCTACTGTTACCCTTGATGTCAGAAATGCATTTAATACAGGAAGATGGAGTTACACACTTGCCGTGTTAAAAAAATAAATAAAAACGGGAGTTCCGAATTACATCATGATCATAGTCAGAAGGTACTTTGAGGAGAGGACTTTATTACACGAAACAGTTTGGAGTAAAGATCTATGGTATCCTGGGTAGTGTTCTGCAAGGCTCGGTACTTTGCCGTTACTGTGGACTATAATGTATGACTGCGTTTTGAAGTTTCAGCTACCAGAAGGCGCTAGGGCTATTGATTTTGCTGATGATGTCGCAGTGGTAATTGTCGGCAAATATTCTGAAGAGGTCACACAGGTTGCCAACAAGGCTGTGGCTGTGATCCAGCAGTGGCTAACATCAGAGGGACTCCAGATGGCCAAGCATAAAACAGAGGCTGCCTAGGTGACAGGCAGAAAAGTGAAAGAGGGTATTACTCTGAATGTAGGGGACAGGGAATGGTGGCTCAGTGCATCAACTGATGTCACTGGAGTGCCTCTGACTGGGAGGTCCTAGTTTCGAGTCCCGATGGCGGCAGGATTTTCGACAATAGCTTTTTAGCTAGGTCAAATTCAGTCCTGTCTGGAGGAGAATTCTAGCTGCCGGTTGCTCTGATCGGTAGTTTTCCTTGGTTTCTCTGATCAACACTAAGCAAGCAGTACCCTAAAAAACGGGTCACTGACTGCGAGCGATCTTTTCTTCCTTTTCCTTATCCTTATCTTATCCTATCCTCACCCCATCACACACACACACACACACACACACACACACACACACACACACACACACACACACACACACACACACACACACACACTAACATGCACTACACTACCACACATGCCAGAAGACCGGTCGGGCACTTACAACTTGTCACAGATGGGGCGGTGCCCCACTGGTGGGAGATACCCCGCTCGTTGACAATAAGTCGGTGCCAGATCTCACCATCCAGTGGGGGAAGATCACTGCCACCTCCCGATGAAAAAGCATGAACTACACTTACGGGACTAATGACCTTGGCAGTAAAATGGCCTCCCAGCAGTCTCAAGACAATTAGGATTCCAGACTGACACGAGACTGCACTTCAATGAGCACTTCTGTATAGTCTGCGAGAAAGTGTCTTGCCTGGCCTCTGCCTTGGTATGAATTATGCCTAACATTGGAGGTACAAAGCAAAGTAGCTGGAGGCTACCATCTAGCACTGTTAACTCTATGCTGGTCTACGCAGCCCCCATTTGAGCTGATGCCTTTGGGATACAGTCATAAGCCTGCAGTGCAAAGTCAGTGTATGGAAGCCTTGAGGATGGCCTGGGCATTTCGCATGAAGCTGTGTGTGTGATAGTGAACACACCCCCTATGGACCTCATAGCATAAGAAAAGGCCAGGCTCTACAGTCATAAGCGAGAGGGAGCTACAAATAGAAGCTTCATCATGAAGGAAGAGGGAGGTGACAATGGTCCAGTGGCAACAGCGATGGGCAATCATCGACTGGAAGATGGGCATGCAGTCTTATTCCTGATGTAACGATGTGGACACAAATAAAACACGGAGATGTGGATCATTATTTGATCCAGTTGTTAATGGAGCTTGGGGGCTACTGAGCATACCAACTCCATTTCCAGTTGCACAATGACTTCTCATGCTCAACCTGTGACCCATTGGTTGAAGATGTGGAACATGTCTTTCACTCTCCACACTTCATTGAGGAGAGGGAAAAACTCTACTGACTCCTCCTGCAGGTAGTGACTCATACCATCGTCACTAGGATGCTGATGTCCCAAGAGAATTGGGAGTGTGGTAGCCACCTATGCCACAAAAGTTTTGAAAAAGATTTGAGCACAACAACTGTGAAGGAGTATCCTGTGAATTAGTTGGTATAGAGTGAAAAGCCGAACTGTCCTTCCCATGATGCAATGCCTGACGGCAGTTCTGCGAGAAGTGAATCAGAGGATTGGGACGGGTTTTTAGAGGGTAGGCACAGGCAAACTGTAAATCCCACATGCTGTGGAGTGCAGGTCCCACAGTATCTTTCAAAGATTTTCCCCTGCCCTCATAAACAAAGCACAGAGAGAGAAAAGAAGAGAAGAGAAGAGAGGAGAGAGAGAACGAGAGTGTGGAGAGAGAGAGAGAAGAGAGAGGAGAGAGAAGAGTGGAGAGAGAGGAGAGTGGAGAGAGAGGAGGAGAGACAGAAGGAGAAGGAGAGGGAGAGGTAGGGACAGAAGGGATTCAAGAGAAGGAAAGAAGGGGATGATCAGAAGAGGGAAAGAACAAGGAGGAGGATCAGGAGAGGGAAAAAGTGAAAGGACAGAGAGACAAAGGATGGCAAGCAGAGGAGAGAAAGAGAAAAGGGGCCAGCTAGAGGAAGGAATATAAGTGTTGTCAATAGCTCAGAGTACACTTGCCACTCATTCACTTGCCACTCACTCAGTACTTGCTCAGTACACTACACTTGCCACTCATTCAGTATGACATTTATGCTAAACAGATTTGGCTTTTATTCCATTAACATTCACTGAATTGGACCAATTAAAGTCGTAGTCGTAGTCGTAGTCGTAGTCGTAGTCGTAGTCGTAGTCGTAGTCGTAGTCGTAGTCGTAGTCGTAGTCGTAGTCGTAGTCGTAGTCGTAGTCGTAGTCGTAGTCGTAGTCGTAGTCGTCGTCGTAGTCGTAGTCGTAGTCGTAGTCGTAGTCGTAGTCGTAGTCGTAGTCGTAGTCGTAGTCGTAGTCGTAGTCGTAGTCGTAGTCGTAGTCGTAGTCGTAGTCGTAGTCGTAGTCGTAGTCGTAGTCGTAGTCGTAGTCGTAGCCGTAGTCGTAGTCGTAGTCGTAGTCGTAGTCGTAGTCGTAGTCGTAGTCGTAGTCGTAGTCGTAGTCGTAGTCGTAGTCGTAGTCGTAGTCGTAGTCGTAGTCGTAGTCGTAGTCGTAGTCGTAGTCGTAGTCGTAGTCGTAGTCGGAGTCGTAGTCGTAGTCGTAGTCGTAGTCGTAGTCGTAGTCGTAGTCGTAGTCGTAGTCGTAGTCGTAGTCGTAGTCGTAGTCGTAGTCGTAGGCGTAGTCGTAGGCGTAGTCGTAGGCGTAGTCGTAGGCGTAGGCGTAGTCGTAGTCGTAGTCGTAGTCGTAGTCGTAGTCGTAGTCGTAGTCGTAGTCGTAGTCGTAGTCGTAGTCGTAGTCGTAGTCGTAGTCGTAGTCGTAGTATTCATAACCAAGTTGAACAAGTTGCATTTTATTATTACCCAAGGTGTCGTAGTCAACAATGCATACTTCGCATGGTCATGAAAATGAGCGAGGTTTTGCTATTGCGCACAATTGTTGAATGTCAATTAGAGCCATCGGTGGAAGAAGGTTTCATTTAAATTACTGATGATAAGTATCAAAATCTGGAGGGAATTCAAAGTCATATCTGCAGCTCTGCTGACCTGTAGTCATGACAATTTAAACTAATCCTTGCAATGCTTCTCAATGCAAGTTACATCACGACATGTAATAGATCTTCCAAAAATGCTAAAACACTAACACTATCAAAACCAAAGAATTTCAAGGGCTCATGTTCACGATTTTAATGAAATCAAATTAATCCTTCACTTCGGAATTCAAAATTATTTTGAAAAAACTAATAAAGCGTATTTACCTTAGTGAAGACTTCTCGCAGAAATATGATTAGGTTGTGAGTGAGAGCTGTGTCATGAACACAATGAGGCAATAGAGCAAGTAAAGGTGGAAAACTGTTTGCTTGTAAAAATGTTAAATTTGTGAGAAGCGAGATCTCTGCTTGTTCCTCAAGACTCACACTACAACGAGTCACAAGTGCAACACATGCTTCCACTAACTCCAATGAAGCAGGAAATAAACTCAGCTGATTAGCTAACTGGTAGAACCCTTTAATCTTCAGAAATTTGTTTATTTCTTCATCAGTGGATCGTTGCAAGTAAGCAGACAACACCTAAAAGCATTTTACAAAATGTTAATTGTGTATTACAAACAATGTTATTTAGCAACTGCATGCATTACAAGATGCAGTATTTACCTTCACAACTGCGGTCCGAACCCGAGGATCAGCATGATTTGCCATGACAAGGAGAGCCTCTGCTTTCACAACATGGTTGAGGACTTGATGAGCCATATTATCAGGCAAAACCAGAAGTGTATCTCTTAATAAAAGTAATAATCCCTCAACAACTAAACTTTGAGAACTACCTCTGCCTGAATTACTCCCGAGCCATTTTTCACCTTCTCCAACCACCGTTGAACTGTCTAATGATACTTGTGTTGGGGTAGGACTCTCTTCTGGCCAAACTCTTGCTGTAACATCCTGATGAGAAAAAAGGACAGAAACATTTAATACACAAAATTAACATTAACATAATATTTTTTTTCTGCTGCAGGTACGGCTATCAAAATTTCATGAAGAGACGTAATAAAACCACGAAATAATTTTCTATTTGCATATGAATGTTACTACTTCTCGATTCTTACAAAGTGGCAAGAGATGATGTAATACATTTTAAAATAATAACCTATCCATAACTCACATCGCCTGTTTCTGTAGTGAACTTCTCGATATCTTCACGTTCTTCAACTTCTTTCTTAGGCACTGTTTGCAAGTCATCCTTTACTTTCTCCTTTTCTTCATGAATAACTTCTGAAGTACTTGATGAAAAAGAACCTCCTCCAAGTTTTATCTTATTGTCAACTGAATCAGTGTATGGAAGACCCATTATGTTGGGTTGATTGGCTATATCTGTACTAGATCTTTGAATTATTTCTTGTTCACTTGGGTTTTGATTCTCTTTAAAACTACAAGCAATTCCAGAGTCAATAGTAAGCTCATCTACTTTATTACTATCCACTGGAACATCTGAATTTGAATCAGTTCTTTGCCCAGGTGTTGAGACTTCGTTGTCACCATGACCTTCTCCAGAGCATTGTTGAATCTGAAAGTCAACAATGTATTTAATGATGTTTGAAAAATAATCTTAACCCTCAATTAGTCACATGCAGAATTCTGTTCCACGCATCAATATTATCTTAAATATATCATTTTCCAAGAATCCAACACACTTCCACTTGTGAGTAGCAGAATTTTAAACTTTCAGTGTTGTTCAGAGGTTCAGCCTATGTTTAACAGTTTTATTGGTGACATGTGTCTTTTAACCCCTGTTAACATGCACCCCTGCAGGTTTGTTAAGCGCGCTTGTACCTACCTGTATGTTAAGAAATATAACATCCTTAGCAACGTAAACAACCACGGATTCATCGCAAGTCAAATGTTTGTCAAGAAAAAAAAATGGCAATGAACAAAACAAATCAGATTCAAACAATTGAAAAATAATTCACATTGGTTTGGGGGATAATTATTCTTAATTATAATATTATTAATAGTAAAATTAGAAAAATGTATATTTGGTAATTTAACCTCCTTTTCCTCACATTCCACCAAATGAAACTCTACTCCAGTAATCATATTTACTGACGATGTGAAGGCGTCAACACTGGAAATCAACACGCCAACTTCCTAACCGAACATCATTTCTTTAGGTATCTTCGAGTTCAGGAGAATTAGTGGCATCCATCTTTCTTGAACCACAGTATACAAATATTGTTTATATAGATATAACGCAAGGATACCTTCCTCATACTAACGTGCCGCAGCAACAGAATTCACGTGTTTACTATTGAAGTAATGTCGTAAATTTTCGCATAATTCGTGAGATTTTATGGTGACCGATAAAATGCTGAAATAACCACGAACTGTTACAATGTTATTACTGTCTCATCCAAATTTAAAACCTCGGCTCCGCTATGCTCCGTCTCGATTTTGTAACTTTTGGCCTCAACAGTAATAACACTCATAACATTACTAGGTATATTAATAGCTATAAAAGCATTGATCATCTTTTTAACAGTACATCTTGGAAGTATTGAGAGAATTATATGAAAAATACCAACTATGAAGAAAAAAGAAGTTTTGGAGTATAGTAATTTAAAAAATTATGCATTTTTGGGGGCTCTTAGACTAAACTCGGCAGATCTTACACATTTTTTATTGCAATACTTTTTCTTGTAATAACACCATGTAAATAAAACAAATTAACTATCAAGTCAACATAACATTGAAATTAAAATTATACAACCATTTACACCCATGCAGAACAACAGTCTGCATGTGACAAAATATGTAATAATGAGTGTACAACTAATGCAGGGTTAGATAGGTACAAAACAAACAAATACACACGCTTTGCATAAGCATAATATGCCAATTAATGGCGGCACTATCAATGACCCTGTGATAAAAGAGCAGTAAACTATCCTGAATTTACCCAAGTTTATGAAACAAAACAGAATATTCATTTTCTGAGACAATTAAGCAAGTGTATGTGTTCAAATATATTTTACAACAAACCTGTAAATTTGTAAGAGCCTTATTCAATTTTTGAGGATCCACGGGTTGAGCAAAATTATTTTTAGTTTCCTTCTCCTTTAAATCATTTACAAAAATTTTCGCTGTAGATGATTTCAGTTTTGAATCTCCTTCTATTTGAAATCCTCCTAAAAGAAAAGAATGCTGCTCATTATTCATCATACTTAACACTTGGATGTTTATTTTTAAAAAAAGTTAATAATTTATTCAAACCACAAAAACTACACTTACAAGAGAAAAAGAGAAGAAGAAAAAGAACTTTTAGATCAATTTTCCTTAATGAAGTAGGTCAAACTGTTGTAAAAATGTTCTTTCATTTGTTTGAGAGTCATACAGGTTAAATTCACTTTTTGATTTGAGCTATTCTATTTGTCAATTTCAGATTACAAATACAAATACTGTTACTTATAATTCCCAAATTAATGATTTTGGACCTAATTCTCATAATGTACAGAAATGTGCTACATATAAACTCGATTACGAAAACTTTTGACACACAACGCTAATAATGACATTAATAATGACAGTAAGAGACACTATTAACCTTCTTTAAGATGCCATAATTTTGAAATCCAAATCTACACAGAAGATACCACCATCAGGGGCATGCTATTTACTGGTTTATTGAAAGGAGATGAGATGACATTAATGATCCAACAAAAGTTTGACTCTTAATTTTCTTTATGGTTCAAAGGCCTGGACTTACCAAAGGTGGTTCAGCTGAGTGATCTAATCAGTCTGTTGCTTCTATTGTCATGTCATGTGCCTACATTTTGTGCCATGACTATCTTTTGCCTTCATTAAATTCATATAGCCCCGAGCTCTCATAATGCTGAGTCAACATTAACAACCAATTCTTAACTGGGAATCAAACCCAGAAAACCCCTGCTCAGGAAACTAGCGTGCTAGCCTATGAGACTATTCACATTGTGTGAAAAACAACTACTGATAATGAAGCTCACAATTGAAGGATGGAAAAAAGGGAAATCAAAAGACAATCAAGAGTGCTAACATTAGACAGTTTAAAATTCAAATTTTTACAAATTACAGAAAAAGATTCTTCAAAATCACTCATTTTGTTTTACAATACATAATACCTTTCGGATGGGTTTTTTCCTGAGCTCTAGTTGCTGATTTCCCAATTTCTTTGTAATTTTAAAATGCCTGATTTGGTTCCGTTAATTTCATTCCTGACTTTTTTTGTTTGAATAATGTACAATTTGTTGTAGTCTTCACAACAATTTCATAACATTCTACTTTGTTTATCAAATTCTGAATGTCATTTTTAACTGTTTCTAAAACAAATTTTTGTTATTTGAATCGTTCTTTGAAATTACCAAAATAATATTTTTGTCCAACAAATGTGCTGAACATTAGACATAATTCAAGATTTAATTTATTCCAAAGTTCATTTATTGTTGGTGTTGAAGTCCAAATATTTTTGTTAACACTGAAAAATTGGAAATTGAAAGCCAAATTTCATAATTCTATATTCTTTTATATCTCACAGATATCCTAGAGGTGTCAGACAGACAATTTCCATTAGCATTCACTGAGTTTTCATCCATTCTTGCTTGTTGTTAGGTTTGTAAGTAGTCCAGAGTAGCAAGCTCGAGTATAGGTCATTGAAATGACAATGAGCAAACAAAAACTTCCTTTTGCAGTGCTCTTGGTAGTAAAAAAACCTGAGTCCAAAATTGTGAGTTTACCCTTACACAAGGAGTATGCAATATATTCCTGCCAGCTACTTCATAGAAGTTTGTCAAACTGAAAATTTCAACCTCAAAGTAAAAACAAAGAGAAACATTTTAAATAATCCATAGATGGTACATTCAATTATAACATTTTATTATTTACTTGTTTATCTTCTGTAAGTATTCTGGGAGGATTTCAGGTATTTTTACCTGTATTCCCAGCAATGAATCCTACACATGGAATGATCCTTTGTTTCTTGGATATTGGCCTTTCTACTTCCAAGAATTATTCCTTAAATATCTCATATTTGAAGTTATAATAATGACTAAGAGAATAATAAAACTGGGCAGAGAGTTGCAAATATATTATATTTCTTAGACAAAGTAAAGAACAAACCTGCTTTCTCAAGACCAGTCTCTTTGCGTGTTGAGCGTGGCATGTTTGTCAGATTGGTAGGCACATTTGGAGGTTGTGAAGAGAGTAGGAAGTAGAAACTTGGGCGCACGTGTGTGACGTATGTGGCACTTGCTTGATGTAAAAGGACCAAAAAATCAGTCACTGCCACAATATGTGAAAACTCAGGAGGTGCACCCATCAATGAACGGATAAGTTCCACAAGAGAGCAACACACTGACACATGCAATTGAAGTGCTTCTTCATAAAGAAAACGTTCCTGTTACACAAAATGTGAAAACAAACTAAATGAGAATTACAATACAGAAAAAACAATAAAATTATGTATTATTAATAAAACACAAAAACCCAAAGTATTAATGATTCATTAGTAATTCTAGAAAATACTTAAAATCAAACATTTGAAATATGCAATGTAGGCAAATGGGTATAAAGAAACATATCAAGATGTTCTTAAAAAGGGAAGATGGGATTAAACCCTCAGATGAATGTGTGCTTCACTTGAACACCAAGGGTTTTTATTTTTTAAAAAATCTATTGACAAATTAGGAGATAGCCCTTTGCTCTACTTCTGAGCATGACATGTTGTTTTCTCCCTCCCAAAGCCACAAAGCCTTTACTGATTTTTTTGTGTTAAATTAAGGTGGCGACAAAATTTGGAAAACACGTGAATCAGAGGAAACAAAAAGGTTCAGTCACATTTTTTCGGGTTTTGAGTTAATTGCAGGAAACTGTTCTAAATGTATAAATACATTTCATTCATTAAAATTTGTTATACGCAAAAATGTTCAATGTCTGGGACTTATAACCTCTTTGGTTGCTCAGTTGGTGGAGTTTTTCTTAGTGGCAGACAACAATGACTTGATATTATCTTTGAGGTTTATTTTACAATTTTCTTTCTATCTTGCTCATTTTCATTGTTGTCTATTTGATTGTTGTATTCTTTCATTGTCTCCTTTATTAATTTTGCGTGATGTTTTAAAATAAAATAGTATGGAAGAAGAACAGGTTTTAGGTCATAAGATGCATGGTGCTACAATAAGCACCATCACCATGCATCACATTATTTCAAACTTTTGCAATTTTTGAAAATTCTGAGGGTTCAACAAAAATGAGACCTTTGCCATTGTTTTAAGTGTCCTTTGTTCTACCTGTGAAAAAATTTGGAGGTGTTTTTGAGAATTTTTATTTTTTTATAAATTGTACTAACTTGAAGTATAAATTATGCAAACACTACCCTTTTCTTTCTTTCTTTCTTTTTTTTTCTTTTTTCAAGAAATTGCACATGGTCTTTTGTAAATATGTGATTCTATAGAACCAGATTTAGATCTAAAAGACAAAAATCTCTATCTTCAATATTGTAATTTTGCAATGTTAATTTTTTTACAACTTTCAAAAATAGAGTTCACAATAAATGGGTCCAGCACCAAATATTTTTCCGTCCTTTGATACATACAAGAAGAAAATTTAAATACTGTTATTTATGTAGTTTGGAGCCATTTTTGAGAAAATATTTTTTTTTAAAATTACCTATAATTCACGCAAAATTACAAGAAAACTACTCATTTTGAAACAATTGTACATGACCTAATTTCAAGATCTATCTTTGCAGAACAGATTTCATTAAGAAAAAATTGTATCTTCATTATAATAATTATTATTATAATTGTAGGAAGATGCTGAAATTTTTTTTTTTTTTTTTGGCAATTTAAAAAATATCAGATTTCAATGAAAATGTGACCTGTGCTTTTCTTTAAACGTCCTTTACACTACCCAAGAACAAAATTTACTCAAAAAACAAGGAGCTATTTCTAAGAAAATTTCGAGTTGTTGAGGCTTCAAGTAAAGAAGTCTAAATAATCAAAATGTCCAATTCAGACTTGCAGGGGCTTCAGTTCCTTCAAATCAATAAACTTTGGAGAAAATCATTTGAACAGTTTAGGCACTAGTGTTGACCACTGACAGGCAGGCAGACAGAGACAAGCAGACCAACACTGACAAGTTTTGCCATCAATGAATGTTTTGGTATCAAGGACCCACAAAACATGGATTCTGACTACACATGTTAGAGGAAGTAATTTCCATTTCTGGTGCACAACTAGAATACTTTCTCTTCTTATAAAATTAACATGAAGTAAGAAATGAAAGTGAGTGGAAAAGGAACAAAATCAAGATGGCTAGAATTAAAGAATACATAAACTATGAAGGGCAGGTTGTTCCAGCATTAGATGTAGATCCAGACTATGGTCGTTAAAAAAAGTGCTGTGAACTTTTTTAAGAAGAGGCAGATGAGATTTCTGTGAGATTAAGAAAAATTGAAATAAAAAATGCAGAAAATATTTTTCTACAGAATCTTATATCTGTAAATGATGGTGCTCAATGATTGCCAAGAAATGAAGGAGATGAAGAAGATGTACATCATGAAAAGGCTTTTACATACAATGTTTTCCTAACAGAGAAGAAACACCATGTAAGTTTAAATAGGAAAGGACCTAAAAATATGCATGGGGATAAAGGACAGAACAAACATCATACCAAGAAGTACAACAATCAGAACAGAGTCAGTTTTACAATAACCTTATGAAGTACTTGGATGCTTGATTAAATATAATGAAGATATTTCAAATGTTTCAGATAATATTAAAAATTAAAGTGAAGCTACAAGAGTTTTGTCAATTTCTTTACAGACCATTTCGGATTCGGCGGACCACAAGTTGATTGCTACTGTAACTATGAAAAACTGGGAATAAAGCTGAGAAATGCACACATAAATTCAGCAGCATTATTCATTTTGCTGCTGAATTAATAATATATTGAAGAAGATCAAAGAAATATTATAAGAAATTCAAATCTGAGACTTAAACACTCTCCAACCTAGAGAGGAGCAAAAACAAAAAGCACATCCTTGCTACAGCATTTGATTACATGCACACCATTCAACTTCCTATTATTCCTGTTCAAGAAACCTTCTCCTTGCACTAGTTTAATGTTAATCTATTTTGCATCCTTGATATAAAAAAATAATCATCTCACATGTACATTTACCATGATAGTACAGCCAGAAAGAGCCCTGATGAGTAGTGCTCATTTGGTAGGACTACCTCATGTCTGCCACAGATGAAATAAGTGTTTATTTCCTCAGATAATTGTGCAGGCCAAAACAAGAATCATGCCAACAGGATGCTCCTTTGATTCGTTGATATTGGTAGGTTCAAGAAGATAGAACAGATTTTTCCCACAAGGGAAAACACATAATGTCTTCCTTGTGAAAAGGATTACTCAATGGTGAAACATACATTAAGAAAAGAAGACAGGCTTTCATCAACTGATGGAAATCATTATAGGTTGTAAATTCACAGTTACTGAGGTGCAAACATCAGATATCAAGAACTTAGTTACTATTATTGTTTTTGTGAAAATACATAAGTAATTCTTTAAAATAAGTGCACTTCGAAAATATTGAAACACACAATGGCTTACCAAAAGGTTTGAAGTCTATATTAATTTATGATCCAATGTATACATAAGCGCTAAACCAAAAAGTCAATGAGGATTACTTTAAGAATGTTTCAATAAACATCATGTTTCTTTTAATGTGATTAAAACAATACATTTGAAGTAAATCAGTTTTTTTTTTCATTTCTTTGGGCTCGTGGACATCAAATGTTTTCGTTTTCTCTAATTCGAATCCCCTGATTTTTCCCCATTTCCAGATCTATCAACATCAATTCTGCCTGCCTATGTTGAAATTAATTTAAAGAAATTTGAAACAACAGAACTTTAATCATAAAAACTTTTTTCTTCCTTTTCATCAAAATTACCTCGAATTGTCCTTTTTTAATATCAGCCATTACGATAAATGCAACACAAAAATGAATTGATTAATTTAATTGCACAGTATCACTTTATCATACATTTGAAAATTCAAATAGCCAAGTGCAGAGCAAGGTATAGAATTTTGCAATAACTGTGGTTAACTGAATGACATCATAATATTTGAACTGAAAATGTGCAATATTCTTCATTAATATACAAAACATAAATACTCTCATGAATTAATATAAATGAATACAATTTAATCTGACTATAATTTCAACATAAATAAAAATAATGTTATATAATTTCAGTTATAATGCTTAAATGTTAACTAAATATAAATCTGATAGTAGATCATAAAAGAAAGGTTACAGATATTTAATATCCATATAATGTGTTTACCTAAATGTAAGACAAGGATTTTTAATAAATATATCATTCAAAAAAGGTGAGGTAATTTTATATTAACAGATTAAACTTAAGTCAGTTGGGATCTATGCTTTTACACTGTCTTTCCATGTCAAGAAACTCAAACATTGATGTAACATTATGCTGCAAAGGCAGTAAATACGGCAAGTAATTGCTATGTGGTCCCAAACAATGTTTCTGACTGAAAAGGTAAAGGGAGAATCTCCAGTGAATGGCATTGTAGGAAGTGAAATGCAATGTAAAAGTGACTAAAAATCGTTGTTGATATTTTGTTATTATTGCTTGAGCTTTTAATCGATGAGGCAGAAAACACTTGGTTCAATGCCCAGTGAATGTGTTTTGCAAGAGAATGAAATGAAATATTTCAACTCGATACAAGTACACATTCTACATCTAACCACACAGACTGAATGATTAAAATATATATTTTCTTAACAATAATTTCCAAACATTGGTAACTACCACTCTCTCCCAGGTTACTTGCGAAACAACGCGACCACAGTTCACAACTCAATCAAGTGAATTTAAATTATGCTAATTTACAGATAATGTTTGTTGAAGAAGTAGAGGCCATGAACGATGGCCTGATGGAGAAAATCTAGCAACATAGGCATTGTTGTTTGGTGGCATCAGATGACAGATTAAAAACACAAATTCAACACAGAAAATCTTTCAAGGGACCCAAAAAGTCAAAGGGTGATTTAGCATGGAAGAAGGACCAGAAAGAAGGAAAGAAAGAAAGAAACAATGCACTTATAAACATGAAGATGGTAGTAACAAATATCCTGATGCTGCTGATGATGGATGATGATTTTAAGGAACAAGATAAAATTGACAGATCAGGCACAAAGATTTAGGATTCTCTTCAAGAAGATAATTTTCTAGCCAATTAGACAATTTATAATTTTATTTGGTCTGAATAGTAAGAAATAGTGAAAACGAGAGAAAAAAAATCTCTGGTGGCATCTACAAAATTAGGGACTCATCACATATTCAAGTAAATATGGTAATCATAAAAACATTTCACGTAAGTTTATTTATGATCATAAAAATTAACAAGAAATGATTGTAATGAATGTTTTTTAATAATTATATTCTATAATATGTATAAATAATATATACAGTAAACCCTCATTAACATGAATTCGAAGGGACCAAAATTATTGGAGTATGGGTTATAAAAATTTTTTGAAGTTTCATTCGTGTTATGGCGAAATTCGTGTTATTTATTTATTTATTTGGAAGAAAAAACATGATTTTCTTCCATCCCTCTTGTAAACCCTTTTAAGGATCTGCAAATCTGAGTGGGAGAGAGATCCACAACCTGCCATCGCCTTGTAAACTGAATTAATGCAATTTAAAAGAGGACAAGATATGCCCAACTAGACATCATTGTATTTTCTTTTAATATTTTTGAATATTTTAACTAATTCTTCTGGTGAAAAACTTAATTCTGAGAACAGCTGTCCACTCTGTTGAATGAAGAAAGGTGCCAAAGAACATGGGAACATGAAATTAATCAAAGAAGAGAAGGTTTTGGTGAATTTCATCTACAATCCAAGAAACAGAAATCCTTCAAGGAATGTTTCTCTTTTGTTTTTGAATGTCCCGAGAAAAGAATTGCATAATCTGGTGAAATCAAAAATATCTATGAAGACCACTAACTGTGGATGACCTCTGGTGTGAGGAAATGTTGACAAAAATGTTGGCTGCAAATTCTCGGAAAAATTTCACCATCTGTCAGCAATCAGCAACACTCTATAGTCTGTTTTGCAGTGGTAGGCTTCCTCACATTTGGTTATTATAGAATAATGGAGTTTTTTATAATAAGGATTTATGCTGACACTCTGGCCCGGCAGTACGGAGAATTTGTTTGCTGTGTCAGACCCTTTATTGTGTTTATACTATAAACAAGACCACAAACGTACATAATATACTATTTAAGAATAAGATACTTTTGACACAAATCCTACATCAAATTATTTGACAAAGTATCAAAAGAAATTTTTCTCTCAATAGCAATTTTGAGAGTATGCCCTTTTCCATTCACTGACTAAATTATGACGATTTCTTAATAAAATAACTTCCAAAATATTTATTTTCATAAATTAAAAAATTTTCAGCCAATTCTCAGCTTTCCAGGTCTATCGCCACCCTGGTTAAATAAAGTTAAAAAATTGTACATATATTTCATGTCTCATAGTTTTATTCTTATTAATACTATGAAGCCTGATGTCACATCTTCAGAAAGGACAAAGTAAATTTCCATTCTACAATATACTACATTAACAAAAACGAAGAATTTTCTTACCTTACAAAACAAAAGTAAAGCTTCTACCATTCGGACTCTGTTCAGTTGGGTAGCATTGAACTCTCTAAATGGGTGATCATCCCTCAGGAGAACATGTAGTGATCGAAACAGTGTTCCCAAAACACCACCTCCTTCATAGAAAAGTTGTTCCTCTCCTGCTCGCTCCCAATCTCTCCAAGATCCCACAATGGTAGAAAGCAGAAAGGAATTTACAATGATGGCATCTGATTGGCATGCAATGTGAAATTTTCTTGTTCCAGGATGATATTGCAGGACTGGCTTGTCACAACATGTATCCAAAACGGCCTGAAACATTTGAATTGTTGTTACTTTTTGTTGGAAATCTTTCAATTTTATCCATACTAATCACACTTTTATATCTTCTCAGAATAAAAATGTTAAAATGATTGTTTTATATTGTCAGCACGATTGGAGAAACCCCCGAGTTACAAAACAACAATAAAAAACACTGGGTATTTTGGGGGGGGGAATGGAATGGGGGGATGGAAGGGGGGTTTAGGGTTTTGTTGAGGAAGATTACTTTTAAAATTTGGTTCACATAAAATAGTGATGTTCATGATTGGAAAAGTAAAATTGAAGTACATTCAGTAAGTACTAGCGGTCGCCTGGTGGTCAAAATTTGACTGTAATTCGTAACATTTTTAATTTTTAACATTAATGAGATTCTTTTGTCAAAAATAATTATTGCATATGTTTTATTTTTTTATTATTTTTATTTTACTCGATTACATCAGCTGTTGAGCATGTACAAACTATTATTAGCGTGTGTTGTTTACCTTAATTCCCTGCAATACCTAAGAAATTTGAAAACCTATGAAAACAGGGGAATCACTGGGCTTCTTACCCCTCCCTCACAGCTGAGAAATAAAAGGAAAACAGGTCTTGTGACCTCAATCGCCAACAGAGCAAAGTCCTTCAAATGTCAAATATATTGTCTGCAGTAGTCTTTGTTTATGTTTAATGTTATGCAAAGTGAAAAAATGACATCATTACAACGTTTTTATCTGCTGTCCTTTGTTCATTATTTCATTCGGCGAGTTGTAATCAATCTGTTGAAAGCATTTGTCATTTCCTCTTCAAGGATACATGTGAGTGTACAGGTGTGAGTAGATAATTCAGTGAACTTTTTTAGGTTCAAAGAGTGTTTTTAAAAACAAAATTTTGCTAGTGAAATGTGTACATACAATGTCCAGTAATCATTTGACACATGTCCTGTCACAAAAAAATGTATTGATTATTATGTTATTAGTTATTATAAGTGAAGCATTACAATTTTAAGGTAAGGTGAAAGTACGATTTCTTTGCCATATTTCCCTACAATATACAAGTAAAGATCTTGATAAATATAAATCATTTCCATAACTTTTTCAGAAACGTGTAGAATTCTGTGTTTACAGTGAATATTGATTGTGTTGTTCCAGAATGAGTAAACACCCTAGCTTCATTAGTCTTCAAGACTTAATTCTGAACTACATGAAATAATGTTTTGGGGATTTTCTATTTTCTGAATAGTAAACGTGTAGAACTTTTCTGACTTTTTTTTTTTTTTTACAGGCAAATCCTACACTTATCTAATTTTTGGCATTTATCTTAGCTGTTCAACCTGGATATAACCCAACTTTTGAAGCCAATTTTCTACCATACTGATTCTTCTGTCTTCGATGTTTTGACTTAATTTCATGTCATTCAATGGTAGATCTTTAAATGATGTCACGCCCTTTTTTTAAAATCTCAGTGACTGTTGAGTTATAACACAAAAAGGAGTAAAAGTTTCACCATGCCACACTAGGTGTACTTTGTATGAGTATGTTGTGATTCAATTTGAGTTTTTAATGGATATTTTAATATACAAAATGATTGGTTTTGTTATTTTATTTGAAATATTATAAAAATCATTAAAACAATTTCTTGGTTTTAATGAAGGTTTTCTTTTTTTTAGTTCTTTATGTGGGCCAAACCTGATTGTGTCAGTGAATACTTTGCAAACAAAAAGTGGGATTCACATGAAATGTTTCAGTTCAAATTGGTAGCCCATAAGCAAAACTTACCTTGAGCATGTGATGCCCAGCAACACAACGTGATGATGACAGTACTTTCAATAGTAATTTATGACAATCTTGACTAACAAATTGGGCAAACAGTTCACTATCTGCTTGTACAAGTTTCAATAACAGAAACAGTGCTTTAGCCTGGGCCTGTTGACTTGCCTTCAGTTCTACTACTCGAGCCAACAAGAAAAGAAAGACTGGTGTGCCACCTAAGACACTGGCAGCAGCAACTAATCCACGATACTGCTGACTGTTAGGAGTAGCCAGTAATACAGGTCGAGCCGGAAGTGGTAATTGCTGACTGGCACGTTGCTCTACAGCCACAACACGAAAGCCAGGTTGCCCTGGAAAAAGTGAACCAACCACACCTGCAACACAGAAAATCTCTGAAGGACAAAATTTTGTACATGTCTGTATTAATTTTTATAGTTATTGATTCTTGGTGACAAAAACTTAATTATGAAAATTTATGAAGTTAAATAAAGGGAAGAATTTAAGTTAAATAGAATGTGTAGGGAGATACCATAATAGAGAATACAAAACCCAAGTTTAATTGCAAATGAAAATATTGCAAAAGCATTCCAGTGTGCCTATTATAAACAAAGTCTACTGATAATTTACCTCCTGGATTGGTCATCACTTGCGGATATACATTGACAATATGTGGGTTTTGTGCTGAATACGTAAGGAGCAAATTGTCCTGAAAAAAATAAGAATTATTAAAATTTAATAGTAGGAAGTGGTGATGTTTGCTGCAACTGGTGATGGCACGCTTTTGCCTCCCTATGTAGTATACAAATCAAAGCATCTGTATGATCTGTGGAGCGAAGGTCCTGTCGGGGCAAGATATAACAGAACCAAATCAGGGTGGATGGACGGTCATTGTTTCCTTGACTGGTTTAAGTCTGATGTGATTCCCTACTTCCGTTGTTTTCAGGGAAGGAAAGTAGTCATTGGGGACAATTTGAGCTCCAGCTGTCCTTGAATTGTGTGAAAAAAGCTCCTTTCCCCAGCTGTCATTGAATTGTGTGAAAAAAATGGAATTGATTTCATCTTTCTACCACCGCACTCCATGCATTTGACGCAGCCTCTGGATGTTGCTCTGTTCAGACCATTAAAACAGGCATGGCGAAAAGTCCTGGAGAACTGGAAGATCAGAACGAACAATAAGTGCTCAGGAATTGATGAAAAGTATTTTCCTTGGCTTTTGAGAGAAACCCTTGACCAATTGGCACCAACCATGGAACATAATATATGTTCAGGTTTCAGGAAGACCGACATTTGTCCTTTAAATATGAACTGTGTTCTGAAGATGTTGCCGTGTGAAGAAAGTAGAGAAGACATCTCTGTCAATGATCATCTCATTGAATTTCTCAAGCAGCAAAGGCGGTCATGAAAATAGTGATGGTGATAGTGAAACATGAAAATAGTGGTGGTGATGGTGGACCACAGTGGTATGGAGAGAGAATCTACAGATCAAAGTGCAGAATCACCTGTCCAACAGGTGTTACACGTAGGGCAGTGAGTGAAGGTAAAATTTGATTCCCTGAAAGGAGCTGCAAAATATTTTAATGGGAAAATCACTGAAGTTGTCCATGAAGGAGAAACTTATGAGGCATCGTTTTTAAGGGAGTCCTCCAAAGTGAATAATGTATGAATTTCCCAATGTATCTGACATAACTAAATTTGGTATGAACTAGTCGTAGAAGTGCTGAAAGAACCGACAGTAAGACGAGGAAGATACATATTTAAATGATGGTAGTGCATTGGATGTTTTTGTTTTTATGTATTTTATGTTTTTAAAAGGTAATTTTGTGTTCCTATTGACCCAAATGTCTAGAAGAATAGGTTTTTGAACTTTTATTTGTGCCTGTCCCTATTGACCCTATCTTTGGGGTCAATAGGGACAGGCTATTTCACCCTTGGGGTGAAAAGGGACACTTTTTAATCAACAATTACGGGTCATTATGTAATGCTATTTTAATAATATTAGGTTCCAAAGGTAAGTGATTAAACCTTCTTTTACTTCCAAGAATAAAATATTTATGACATTTTGTATTACTAGTTTTATTATTAAAAAACCTTGTAATCTGTCCCTATTCACCCCAATTCACGGAATATATTTAGGGAAAACCCTTGACTTGTGTACTGGTAAATAAGGTATGTACATGTGAAATGTGCAAAACGCTTATTCAGAAGCATTACAACCCTCAGTGCTATAAATTTTAAGAAAACATATGGATAGATATAAATAGAAACATTGTTATCTTGTTTCTTTAAATTTAAAACACTAATGATAGCCTTAATGTAACTGAGCCAGCTTTTTGCAGAAATCAATTCAAATGATGCAACAAAGTCATACCCTTCTACTTTTAACAATTTAAATTTGACACTTAAATTGCCTATTTTACTCTACCTCTAAAAATCACCTATTTTAATATACATTTATAATTACCTGCAATTCCTTTAAATTTCCTTTCTTTCCATCTAAGATCATCTCCCAATCAATTCCAGGAGATAAGGTCTTGGGTCCAAAAACAGAAGTAAAATTGGGACTGACTCTATCCACTTCACAATCTGTCAAATTTGTGTAATTTGGACCCAAACCCACAAGATAAATGGCACGCTCTCTAGTAAAAACAGGGCAACGAAATAGCATGACACTGCCCAAATACCAGGACCCAACTGGTTTAGCAGCACCAGGCATAACGCTATGACCCAGTAGGAGGCAAACAGGCCGAAGTTTGCGAACTAATAATCCTGAGTAGGTCATCAAAACTTTCACTTCACGCCATCCATCTATTAGCAGCAACACCTGAAAGAATCAAAGCAGATGTGAACATAATGTTAAAAATGCTTAAAGTAAAAAACTGAAAACTCATTCCTTCCTCATCTTCCAATTAACGGAGCTTATGAGCAAACATATCAGATTGGAATTCCAAAAAAACATTAATTAGTTACTAATACTCATAGTAACGGTAATGTTGGGATACAGTAAAATTCAACAAGTTAATGATTAATTGAAATCTCCATGAAGAAAATTTACTTCAAAAGACTGAGTAGAAAGACTTGGAACTCAAACTTATTTGCTGACCATCATCCACTTACTTTTCAAGATTGTTTTCATACCTGAGACAAGAAAAAGAACGACAATACTTAAAGATCATACAGTTCAACTTGATATGTTGCCCAGGCTTTCAGAAGCAAGATTTGCTGTCCTTGAATTAGGGTTGCCGTATGTTGAGGATTCTGTGGACAATCCGTGATTTTTTATTTTCGTATTTTCTACTATGTACTTAACCCAGATATGCCTGAATTAATTATTTTTGGAAATTTTAGATTCCGTCAATTTTTTTTTATGTTTAAGGTTACTAAAACAAAAAAAAATGTAATTAAACCTTTAAAGGATTGTTCATTTTTCTGAAATCGACCGTCATACATATAGGTCGTTAGGTAAATAGGGAGTACAAAAGAAGGCATATTATGAACAAAATAAAATTTTAATTTTAACAACTTTTATTTAACGTAAATTAGTTAATAATAACTTAGTTATTGAATATTACTAGTAAAAGTGAGTTAAATTAATTTTTGCAATGTTTATAGAGAAATATGCAGAGTAATTATTTTGCAAAGTAAACACAAATGTTTACGAACAATTTTGAAACAGGGAACTGTAATAATGAAATCTTCGATAGAAGGCAAATTTACATAGTATGATAAAGTACAATAATAAAAACAATTAAAAACTACAAAAAGTATGAAACTATCAAAACATCTGTGGTCAACCTTTAACATTCTCAAGTGTATCAGCAATTGCTCTAACTAATAACCAAAATACATTAAATAATTATGATTTTGTGCGAAATTTTATGAAGCATTTCGTATGTAGCCCCACATCACACTTTGGGCAACGAATTGTACATTTCCTGCGACATTGCCTGCATAGAGTTTCTTTCTCTGGATGGGCAACAAAATGATCCATTCGATCAAATCTTGAATCTTGATGTGTTTTGGGTGACCTGCCAGAGCGTGAACTGCAACCTTTTCCATAAGTTTCGAGTACATTACACATGAGTGTAAGAACTTTCTGAAAGACAAGTGATCTAACTTGCCACCATTTAGGCAGTGCAATTGCCATGCACTTTGCTCTGCAGTGTCGACACAATCTGCGAAAAGGGGAAAGTACCATTTCTTCCTTTTGATGGCAATGCAGTACAAACTCATGCTCTAATCACATCGGTCTATATCTCCCATATGTTTGTTGTATTCGTGGATGAGGTGAGGCTGAGGAATGTTGACATACTTCTCTCTTTGAGAGAAATGTTTCACGGAATGAATTGGATGAATTTCAATAGGATGAATTCTAATGATGCTGTAACAACATTGTCATCATTCCACTTCATTACTGTCAGATTTCTTTCTGAATTTATTTTCAAGTTTCCTAGTTCTGTTTTTCTCATTGCAGAAATATCCTTCAAGGGACATTCAGCGTTCTTCCAGCAAAAGTTCTTCCAACAATGGAAGTGCTCCAAAAAAGTTATCAAAATATAAGTGGTAGGGAAATTCACCACCTAAGGCTAAAACATCATGGTACTGTAAGACAATACTTCCCCCTAAACCAAAATCTTTGTAAATATGATTTAGAGTTGTGGATTTCCCTTGGTAAGGATCCTTCCAAATTGCATAGTCGTTTGACGTGGCTCCAACCCAAATTTTATACCCGTATCTTATGGGTTTTCCTCCAATGAACTGTTTCAGCCCATTATGACTGTAGTAAGGCACCATTAATTCATCGACAGAATGGTTTTCCTCGTGCGGGGCATGCTCTAAAAATTTACTATTCAATGCATCATACAGAGGACGAACTTTTGCATACTTGTCATATTCGTTGAGATTGTCATTGTAGCACACATGAAAATTAGTCATAATATATTCAAAACGATCTCTAGAAATCGATGTCACTACGAGCACGGCGTTATCGTCGACCTGAAGTTCAGCTCGGGCCAAGAGCTGTGAGCCGGGAAGATTGTTTAGAATAACAGCATCCCCTTCCCCCAAGACCTTGTCACTAACATCTTTGTTAGCATTATTTGGAGGCTGAATGAAAACATCAACGTCTTTATCACCCTCTACATGTATACCACCTTCTTCCAAAAGAGTCAAAATTTCATTCAGTGTAAATGTACTGCAAAAAAGGAAAATTTACAGTATTTACTGTTTTGCAAAGAAGTTATAAAAGATGATTAAAAAATTAATAAAAATAGAAATCAGACAATTATACGCGTTAGGAAAAAGTCGTATATTTTCCCAGCAACCTACATGTAGAACACCAAGTTTCCACACATAATATCCAACGAATACTAAATTTGTTTATACTGTTACACTAATATGAAAATTGAAATGTTTTCTTTTTTACAACATTAATTGCATATTAATTCCTTGAACAATATGCGAACAGTACGTACTTATCTTCTCTAGAGCACGACGATGAAGCCATTTTTCAAAATGCTGAAATTCATGCTTGTGCAACTGAAAACTCCACTCCAGAAATGAGCGAGTTTAAACATGCATCAGTCATTTGAAGCCTCTAGACAGGATCTGAGCTACTGTCATCTCTCGGGAACAAAAAGAACCAACTCAATAATTCAAAAACTAACTACCATAGAAGTGACCTAAATATAGGATGTCAGGCATATCTGGGTTAAGAGAAAGTTATGTAATGCTGCACGAAAAAGTGTTCATTTTTCTACAGAAATACTCGTTTTATGATTCCCTGATACCAACAATATGGATTTTTCTGGCCCCTATATGTAGTAAACTATTTTCTTATATACCGGGTGAGTCACATAATTTTTGAATGGTTGAAGTTATTGGAATGCAGTTTACATGGAAGTGCATGAGAGAATGGAGCTAATTGATGTTTTATTTCTTTCCATTTTATCACTTGAATTTTATGAGATATTGAGGTAATATCGATTTCTTCAAATGGAACTGTACATATTTTTTTTAAGTCTATTATGATGAGCATAAAAAAGACGAATCCAATGATATACATAAAGTCATATGTTAGATAGAGTGATTTTAATTTTTTTGTGACTCATATTTCATGTATATATTGAATGAAACAGTCCACCACCCAAGGACACGCAGCACTCTGCTAACATGCACTCGGGGCGTTACAATATCCGTTACACAAGAGTCGTAAAATACAAGTGATAAAATGGAAACAAGGACTCTGCTTACAGAGGTTCGTGTATTCACGTAAGAAATGATATTGATTCTATCTTCTTGTCAGAATTCAATTTATATGCAGTTGAAAAAGCTTTTGAAATAACAGTCGTACATTTTACTACACTCAAAATTATCTTACTTTACATCTACAAACCCCCAACAAAGCGAGCTTTAGATTATTTCATTTTCTTAGAAAATGTAGAGAAAACTCTAAACAAAATTAGTAATAACTCTTATAAATCCACTATGTGGAGATTTCAATACGGATTTTCTTAGTGATCTCACAAAAAGAGCAGTTTCTCAATTTACTTCATTCTTTGAATTTAGATATTACTGTGAATGTACCTACACAGAATACACTTAAATCACAAAAAGCAATAGATCAAATTGTAATTAACAAAACCACAATGAGATACAAAATAATAACAAATAATTTAGGTTACAGAGACCACGAAGCACAAATCCTTACAATAACTAATAACATGAACATTGACACAATAAATAATACACGCATATGCAGAGCATTCACTAAGGCTAAAATAAAATAATTTATGGGCTACTTGCTGACAGAAACATTGGATGTAGTTTTTAATGCTGTTGACACAAATGAAAATTAAAATTAATTTTTCTCAAAGTTTTCATTTCACTTTAATGTGTGCTTTTCTCTTAAAAAGAGAAAATTGAACATTTCACGGAAAATTAGTACTTGGATCACCCAAAGAATTAGAACATTGTGTAAAAACAAACATACACTTTATTTCTAAACATCATAACATATCACCCGGTTTCCATGTCTACTTCTGAGAACACAAAAGAATTTTAAGGAAAGTAGTAAAAATTATGGAAAAGAATCAGGATATTTGGACACTAGTAACAAAACTAAAGCAATGTGGAATATAGTAAAAAATACAACCACATCATTTCGATATTTGTAGAAACTGTGGTTTTAAAGGATAATAAAAGAGAAGAAAGTAATCTGGAAAAACTTGCGAATCTCTTCAACCAACACTTGTCTAGAATTGCAGCTGATCTCATAAAGGGACTAGAAAAACAAAATTCAACAGCATACACTTCCCAAAAAATTTTCAACACAATGTTTATTTCTGAAACTACATCTAACGGAATCCTCAGAATAGCCAGTATGCTAACATTCATCTCGTTTGGATGAATTTCCAGATTGTTTATTAACCTTGTGCACCTGCCTTTACATATCCATTAATTCACATTTTCAATGCTTCTTTAAGAAAAGGAATATTTCCAGATATTTTCAAACAGCGAAAATTAAGCCACTTTTTAAAAAAGAGATCAAAAACGAAATTAAAAATTACCAGCCAATCTCTCTTTTGTCAGTTTCCTCAAAAATATTAGAGAGGCTTTTCTATATGCGAACGGAAACTTTTCTCATGAAAAACGAAGCGTTTTCAGACTCGCAACACGGTTTTAGAAAATAAAAATCTATGGAACCTACCATTTTTTTCTTTTCGAAAAGACGTTGCTTCATCAATACACCAAAATGAAGCCCCCTTTGTAATAAGTTTTAGATCTTTCGAAAGCTTTTGACGTTACTGACCATAATATCCTGCTCTCCAAATTACCTTCACATGGAATTCGTGGTATTGCCCTAGACTGGATAACCTTGTACCTTAAACATTGATCTCAGAGTAGAAATACCGTACTGGCATGAAAGGACATTATTTACATATTATCATCATAGTAATTCATCTTGTCAAGAGAAACTGAACGAGCTATTGATCATTCTACTTAAGCCTTAAAACCTCCAAAATCGCATTTTAGATGCTTACCTTCCCTGCCCTCAAAATACATTTTGTAATGAATTTTCTTTGATTGTTCTGGAAGGAACCCCAAAAATTCATCACTCTCTGCTAGTTGACAAAGATACACTGAAAGACACGCACTGAATGGTGGAATGGAAGAGGTATGAAAAGCATGAGTAACAGACAGATTCATGAAGGTCACTCAAAGAAGGAAACCATTTTCTCTATGAAGGATAACCATCTCCAGGGATTATGAATTATGTGTGGTCCACTTATCACACTTAGAAATTGCCATGAAAATGACAGTCAAGAACTTAGAAAGAAAAGTATTGAGATTTCATTTGTTCACTGAAACTACAATAAAAAACATACAATGTTTATAATATTTTTATGTATTCTTTATATTTTCCATAGAAACTCAAGACAAAATTACACAAGATACTGTATATGTTGAATGAACACAGAAAGGGAAGATGAGTAAAAAGAGTCAACAGAATGTGCAATATAATATAATAATTAGTGGCATATCAAGAAGACCTAGAATAAATATTAAAATAATGATTTACACTGTAGCTTTGGTTGGGGTAATGATAAACATGTTTCCCCATCATACCAATGTTTAAGGATTCAAAGCCAATTATAGATGTAGGATTTTTTAGAGCAGGCATTCTTTAATCATTCCTTCAGAAAGGAAATAAAGCATCCCACACCTATGTCATAAAAGCCCAAAATACTTTTACCTCTATGTTAAATTTCATTCTTTGCAATGCATTATCCCCCCCCCCCCCCAAATTGATAAACAAGTGACTTTAACATAATTTACACATTTCCTTCAATAGAGATCCTTTCTGTAGTTACACACTTCTGCCAGAACATGTAAAGAGACTGAAAACATGGTATCCAATTTGCGATGCCAGTCACAGAGCTCTCTTGACATTTGCAGAAACTCCTTCAGCTTTGGTACATTTTCAATTTGGATTTTCACTCCCATGATAGTTGTTTAGGCAAAGTTAACATCTTGGTCGGCAATACTGACCAGATCCCCAGCAAGAATCTTTCTTGAATCTTTGTTCACAGGAGTCATTTTTTGAACTAATTGCATATGTCATGCACGTCCAAATATTTCTGGAAAATAGTTTCAATGCTTCTAATTCAAATCCAATCTTTTCTGACATCTTTCAGTGTTATCTTCCTCTCTAGCAATTGTTGGTCATCCATTCCACTGGTGATATTTAACAATTTTGCTGTTTATCAAAAGCATATGCTGCAATGTTTATCAAAAGCATATACCATTGTTATAAAAAAATAATTTTTTTCACTGATTTCTTCACTCTGAGCTTCTTGGAGAATTCTTAATGTTTTTGAGGAAGCATTCTAAACATTTGTACAAGAACTCACAAAATGTGTTTCAGCACTGCTCAATAGTCTATATCGTGCATTAGCATGTATGGACACACGCGCACGCGCATTAACACAATAAAAAGTGGTCGTCAATCAAACACAACCGATACTGGCTGATACTATGCATTAGGATGTATGAGCACATACTCGAACAACAAAACAAGGTTGTCAATCGAACACAACAATTACTATGATCTCTTCTTTGGGCCTTTAAGTCTGTTACATTTTGACATCAAGTATTTGATATATTTCTGATATCTTTCATTTCTATTGTAAGTTGTACAAAATGTAGGAAACTTAAAGGATGCTTGATTGACTGATTGTTAGTGATTTCGGGATCGTCAACTACTAGGGTCATTAGTCCAGTAAGTGTAATGATTTTTTTTTTCTCGGGAGGTGGCAGTGTTCTTCCCCCACTGGATGGCAAGATCTGGGCGCTGATCTACCATCAGCTATTGGGGTTTTCCTCAAGCAGGTATCTCTCACCAGCAGGGCACCGCCCCAGCCGGGACAGGCTCTAAGCTCCTGACTGGTGTTCCAGCATGTGTGCTAGTGTAATACATGTTAGTGTGGGTGTAATGGAGAGGATAGGGCAAGGAAGAGGTAGGAAAGATCGCATGCTGTCTGTGGCCCATTTGTTAGGGTATTGCTCAGCCATTTGCCTGGTGTTGGTTGGAGAAACCATGGAAAACTACCGATCAGAGCAGCCGGACGCTAGAATTCTCCTCCAGACAGCAACTGAATTCAACCAAGTTGGTAAGCTGGTGTCGAAAATCCTGCCACCATCAGGACTCAAACCTAGAACTTCCCAGTCAGAGGGATGTCAGTGACATCAGTTGAGGCCCTGAGCCATCTCTCCCAGTAAAAGGATGCTTGAGAGATCAAATACTTTGTCAAGACGGAACAGACACAAAAGAAGAGAGAGAATTTCAACAGTAAAAATGTTGTAATCGTAATAAATAATGTAGATGTATAAGATACATGCATAAACATTGTTGTTCTTTTCTTTTTCAAATTTTAATCTGCATTTAAAAAAAAATTGAATTTAACATAAAATTACAACAAAATCAGTTTTCGATCTCTGTTAGCACTGTGTACTAAGCTGTAATATTATTGTGAAAATATTTTCTAAAGCAATGCCATAATATTACACTCATCCCATCCAATCATTTTTCAAGATGGCTTTTCTTGTTTATTAATTTCCTTCCAATGCTTCCACTCTAAGCACATGTTTGACACTTGGGCTTTATTCATGAAACTGATGATGATTTACATAAAAGATAATTTTCTGATGAAAATACATGTGGATTGTTGAACCATACCACTAATTAATTAGAGGTGCATTTTCAAAGTAAGACTATATTCGATCTTTGATCTTGAGTAATTGTTGGGAGCTCAATGTCAATACTATGAAATGACTATAACACATGGATAACACTGGCATAAAAAATTGGAAGGGGGAGACACAATAGAGTAAATGAGTATCTTCTCGGACATTCAGTTTAGGACACAACAATATTTCTATTAATTTATTAAAGTTGCATACAGTGGATTAAAAAAGGTCATGTTGTTTTGCAGTTATTCATTAATACAATAATATACTCTGACACTAAACTTAGAAAACAACAGGAGCTACAGAGATTGATTGATTAGGTTTAGAGGGCACTTCAACTGCTAAGGTCATTGGTGTCCGTGTCAAAGTATTTCATAAATAAATAAATAAATAAATAAATTAAAGATCTAGTAAAAGTGTTGCAGATGCAACTTACCCGCTAATTTAAAAGCACATACAAACCCTAGAAAGAAAGCTTCAATTACACATAAAACACACAACTAGATTAGACAAAGTGTTCAAAAATGTAAATCTGGGGCCAGGAAAACGTAGAAACATTACTGCCCTTATCTGTCAAATAAAATTATATATTCCGCTTCCTCTCAAATAACAAAAAAGCTTTGAGAGCACGGAATTGTCATCCCCGAGCACCTCTCATAGAGTTGCCCAGACCAGAAGGACGTGCTCCACAGAAAGAACTGTCCTGCATGAATCACAGGTGGGAGGAGATGCACCTCGAATGAGGAAACCATGAGAAAAGTGGCAGTGTCCAACACGCAGATAGGATAAAATAACTTCCTCACACCTTGAAGAGCAGGATGAGGAATATCAGGGATTAACAGAATCCTTTATTACACTTGATTTATAGGTGGTATTGTGCTACTCCACCATGCTCTAAAGGTGGATCGTTTTAAAAAAGCATTAACATCAGATGATGGTACAAAAAGAATGTTAACATGAGTCTTCTGCGTTGCCAGTTTTGCAGCCTGGTCAGCTAGCTTGTTCCCTATGACTCCCACATGGCCAAGAACCCAACTCAGTACCAGATCATAGTGGCGAGACAGAAGGTGATGAGTGATGTTTTGAATTGATTCTGTTGGGTAGTCTGAGAAAGAATGGGAAACTTCATGAAGTGAGCTGAGAGAATCAGAACAGAGAATTGCTTGGCGCAAAGTCGCCGACTTGATGTATTTTAGGGCTTCAAGAATTGCATACATTTCAGCAGTGCAGGTACTGCACTGAGAATGTAGCCAATATGATTTGGTGACCCTGATACAATATAAAGTACATGCCACTGCATCATTGCACAATGAACTATCCATGTATAAGAATACATGGTCTGGATACGTTACCCTATTTCCTGAAAATGCATCTGGTAAACAAGAGGACTTGTTTGGGAAGATTGGATAGTCTGAGGTCAATATTCGGGTGGAGGAGTTTCCAAGGGGGAACGGGGTGACTTGGGGGTTTCACAGGGGTGGGAAGACCAACATTAAGGTCCCGCAAAAGATTTCGCAATGTTCGAAGAATATATGATCATCTTCAAGAGGGATAATTATTTGGCAGCAAGAATTAGAGAGTCCTGATACTTTAGCACCATAAGACACTAACAAAATATCCAAAGCGGTGTCGTGATTGAACTATTGACTTGGAAATTGCAATGTCCGCAGCTTGTAGGACTACTGTTAAAATGTGCTGCCATTTCCTCCAGACTGACAAATTTGCCCTGCGATAGACTGATGTTCACTTGGAATGTCAGTCAGCATGTAAGACACACCATTGAGAGGGGCACAGTAACCCATGAGCAGGTCCATCAATGTGGACAATAGTGGGGTAATGGTCGCTTCTGTACAGGTTGTCTACAATGGACCATTGCAGGACGGTTGCAAGAGAAAGGCTGCAGAGAGCTAGATCGATACACATGCAGCTCTATTATCGATTCGCAGCATCTATTACCGATTTTAATACACTGCCTCTCGGACAAGTGTGGGAAGAGCCCCAGAGAGGACTGCTGCTTGAAAGTCCATCTGAAGAAGGACAGCAGCAAATCAGGAATCAGTGAAGCAACCCCACCATGAGCACAAAGACCATCATCCATATCGAACCTGTAAGTGAAAAAACTGTGAAGAGACAAGGGACGAGGTGGGGTGAGGTGAGTTTCTTGGAGACAGATTATCAGGGGATTGTAACGGGAGAACAGTTTTAGATTGTCCCGTCACGTGGAGAAACCATTAGTACTTCATGACATGAGGGCCATGGTGGAATCAAGTGTTTTCTTTCTTCGTCCGACATTCAGAACCGAATGCGCCAGTTTCGTCCCCAACAGTCGTTTCCTGCGACGCTGAGACCTCCTGGGCATTGCCTAGCAAACTACATGCTTGCTCAGTGCAAGTTTCTGAAGATGTAATTATCCAGTGCTTTGATAACGAGCTTTTAGTTACCGGTTCTGAGGCAGCGACAGATATCAACTTCCATTGAAAGACGCTTGGTTAACAATTTGGTCGACTGAGGCAGCTGAGCTTTTTTGGTCAATTTTCTCATATTTGGTTGGGATGATCACTCTTCCACCTTGTAGGGGCAAGGTATCCACAGGGAGGTCCACTGGAGACACCTGACATGAGAAGTTCATTACTTGAGGAGCAGCTCGTTCGGTTTGACAGCTCGCTGCTACCTTCGGAGTCTTAGCTTTCAGGGCACTGGAGAAGGATCGAGAAAGATCAACAGGGTTCTGTGCTTGGAACCAACGTTTGGCCTTGGGAAAGGACACTTTCTCAGCGGGTCTGATCTTCTGGATCTCTCTTTGCCTCAGAAAGTTAGGGCATTGCTTGGAGTTGGCCGTGTGGTCACCTTCACAATTAACACAATGTGATAGTGTAGTACAGGGTTCAGGTTTGTGTATCGCTTTTCCGCACACCAGGTTACCTGCCATGCACCGCTGTTGTGTATGACCGAACCTCTAGCACTTAAAACGCTGCAAAGAGTTAGTTACATATTGCCGTATGCGAAGGTTATAAAAACTGCACAAGATCCTTTGAGGGAGAAATGGAAGATTTAAAGTCAGAATAAGAATGGAAATGGGGATTTCTCGCCCATGCTTTCTCCTCTTGATCCTGTAGATGTCGGTCACACCCTGGCTCTTAAAGGAGACTAGTTCTTCTACACTCTCTGCAGAAAAATCCTCGTGGTTGACCACTCCCTTACAAAGGTTAAGTGTTGGGTGAGTGGTCACATCCACTTGGAGGTTGGCAATCTGCTTGGTTTTCATAATTTCGTTGATCTGATCATCCGATTGTGCTTCAAAACGAACGGTACCATTCTTTTGTCGCACCACAGCTTGTAGTTTTCCATAAGTCTCTTCTATTGTGTACACCAAACGAACAGCATTAACCATTTTAAATGATTTTCCTTCCTCAGCGCATGCCATGAGGAGGAATAAAGGCTTCTCCAGTCTATCTTCTTCTTTCAAAAAGAAACTATTTAAATCAATAATTCGTTCCGGACATCTCCTCTTCCTTGCAGAAGAGGGCAGGGGAGAAGGTTTAGTATCCATGGAGATGGATATCAGATTCATCCCCGTTGTCCCCACCCTCCACGGGGCCCAACAAGGCGACACTCCATCGGAGTGCAGGGTTGCCACAGAGATATAGTGGAGGAATGACACAGTGCTGCACCACCGTGGATCCCCCTGCTCACCCTGGAGTTCAGTACAAGACCTAGTCCAAGCTGACTAGGAGAGTACAAGACCTAGTCCTAGCTGATTGGGAGTCTGTTAGCTCCCACCTACCCGTCTAGAAGAGTACGATGTCAAAGCAAGCGTATTGAAGCCTACAAGGAATGTTCCCCAAAATACGTAAACAACATATCCGTAAGTGCAAAGCAGAATGTAGCACAAGGTGAGTAGTGGGGAAACAAACAGACTCCTCGACCCCCAGGACACACATACCCGCTGACACGGATCACCACAGCAAACACATGGGTGGGCATTCAGCAGACGAAGGGGGGCCAGTGAAATAGAAGATGAAGAAGAAAAGAAACAACAAATTATAAAAGAACGAGAATGAACAATGGGGAGAAGAAAAATGACTGAGAAAGAAAGGAATACCTGAGAGTCCTCCTTGCATCCCCCCGTCAGGACGTGGGCAGACCTACTTCGACAGGAGTAACATGTTGATTACACAAACCAACTTTTTAACAGCTGCCATAATCATAAGTGACCCTTCCTGCCAATTTCAACTAAAGTTTATGACAAAGTCCTTGTAAATAGTATAAGAGACATGTTAACGTAAATGACATAGTTCTGCTTGAACTGAGATAGACATCATTACCCAGCAACAATTACTACATAATAGCACAACGTTTTAAAATTAGTTCTATATTGGACAGTATGTCTTAGACAAACAAAATAAAAAATACATACCTCAATTACTATCTTTTTATTTTGCACATAATCTCGAACATTTACAGCTAAATGGTGCCACTGTCCCACAGTAAGGCAATTTTCGACTGTAGATTCACAGAGTACTTCATTACTCTTCCAATCAGGCCGCATCCATTTCAAAGTCAATGTATCTGAAAAGAAATAGTGAATATTTACAATAAAGTCACATAATTTTACATGATAACAGACATACAGACGTTTGGTTATAAAGACTATTAGTTTAATACGCATAAATGAAAATGCAATGAAATACAATGTGAAATAAAAATCTATCATTATTTTATTTAAAATAAAACACTTAAATTGTGTAAATGCGATGTTTCAAATAAGATTTTTGCTTTGAAGTACATGTGTAATTAAATAAAGTATCTCACGACCAATGCATAAATTGCATTGCAATTGCAAAGTGCATAAATTAGTTATTAAAATAATTATACGTAATAATTAGTGTTTTAAAACACTATTATTAATTTATCATTTTTATCACCTGGTTCCGTGAATACAAAAGATTTAAAACAAAAATACACTTATTAAAGATAAAAAAAGGTAAATATAGAGACACGCAACGAGTACATTAGTATAATAAAGTCAGCAAAAAATGTTTTTGTTTGGGATTACAGAGTAGAATGTACCACAAAATCCACCTACAACTATGAGCCTGAGAATATTTATGAAGAGGAAGAAGCTGCAAGGTGGTTACATCATACCTAATCATTACAACTAATCTTACTCATTACAATTATAGAAATATTGATGTTGAATTGATATGTCTCATTGTTGTTGACAATGTCGAATAGTAGACTTCAGGATACTTAACATAAATGATTTTAATTGGGTTTCTTCAATAGCCTAATATTTACATTATTATTACTAAATTAATTCTTTTAATAATATATGTGATTAATGACTGAATTGTACAACTATTATTTTCAAACAATTTGGCCAACAATATTCATTATTTAATTTTTAGACAATGACAGCAATGATGACAATGGTGATTATGATGGCCGTAGAGCACAAGTGAGGGAGTGGACTTTCTGATTTATTGCATGAATTTCCATTTCCTGGCAAGTGACGACAGGTGGTGAGCGATTGCCTTTCACTGTTTTTACCGAGCCATCATGACGGAAGATGTGATCGTGAGGGATAAATGAGGGTTGAAAGATTATGAATGGGTGGTTTTACATATTCCTAAAAGAAATGTTGGTCTGCCAAACAGACAGCAGAACAGGACATTAAAAAGTTGGAATCATCTGAAAAAACAAATAAACCTCAATTTCACTGAAGTGATGGAACGGTGCCAAAGTGGAATGTCCTATCTTAAGGTACCCCTCACAAAATTGCAGTCTTTTTTGTAATTAGAATGCTACTAATTTGAAGGATCTGTAGCGAGCAACACATAGTGATATTATTTGCCTCCAAGAATGTTGTAGTAGACATTTAAAATTCATTACCACCTAGTAAAGGTTCATAGATAACATATTTCTGTGTTCAATTAATTTGTTACTTAGACATTTGTTACTTCAACAAATTTGTTACTTGGAGCATATGGCCCATGAAATTCAGCGATCTTAATCTATAATATCTGCATTATTTCTCTCATATCACAAATCTTCACCCAACGTAAACTACAGTAATTCAAAAGTCATCAGGTGCTGCATCCTGGATGATGAGCCTTTGGTTGCTCTGACATAGGGCTGCTGCGACTCCCTGGTAAATAAGTATTGCTTCCAGGCTATATCAACTACTCAAAACATGTCTGTGAGTGTAATGAGTTACAACTTCTGCGTTGGTGGGCTTCCTTCCCCATTGGAATATGAGATCCAGCACCCACCTAAAGTGCGTGACTTGGTGTTTGTGTGTGTGTGCGTGCGAGTTGGTGTTTGTGTGTGTGTGTGTGTGTGTGTGTGTGCGCGCGTGCGAGTTGGTGTTTGTGTGTGTGTGTGTGTGTGTGTGTGTGTGTGTGTGTGTGTGGCGTGCGTGTTGTGTGTGTGTGTGTGTGTGTGCGTGCGAGTTGGTGTTTGTGTGTGTGTGTGCATGTGTGTGTGCGAGTTGGTGTTTGTGTGTGGCGAGTTGGTGTTTGTGTGTGCAGTTGGTGTGTGTGTGTGTGTGTGTGTGCGAGTTGTGTGCGGTGTGTGTGTGAGTTGGTGCGTGTGTGTGAGTTGTGTGCGTGTGTGTGTGCGCGAGTTGGTGTGCGTGTGTGCGCGAGTTGGTGTGTGTGTGTGTGTAAAGTGAGTTGGTGTGTGTGTGTAAAAGCGAGTTGCGTGTGTAAAAGCGAGTTGGTGTGTGTGTGTGCGAGTTGGTGTGTGTGTGCGAGTTGCGTGTGTGTGCGAGTTCGTGTTTGTGTGTGTGTGCGAGTTCGTGTTTGTGTGTGTGTGCGAGTTCGTGTTTGTGTGTGTGTGTGCGAGTTCGTGTTTCAGTGTGTGTGTGCGAGTTCGTGTTTGTGTGTGTGTGCGAGTTCGTGTTTGTGTGTGTGCGAGTTCGTGTTTGTGTGTGCGCGAGTTTGTGTTTGTGTGTGTGCGCGAGCGTTTGTGTGTGCGCGAGTGCGTGTCTGTGCGCGAGCCTGGGTGCTCAGCGCGAGCCTGTGGCTCAGCAGCGAGCTCAGGCCTGTGCAAGCGGAGCCCAGTCAAAGCGAGCCTGGTGTGCCTGTGGGGCGAGCCCAGGCCTGTGGGCGAGCTCTGTGCTCAGGGCGAGCCTTGTGCTCTGTGGCTGAGCTCTGTGCTCTGTGGGGCTGAGCTCTGTGCTCAGGATGAGCCTCCAGGCTCAGGTCGCAGCTTCCAGGCTTCAGGCGAGCCCCAGGCTCTGGGTGAGCGAGCCCAGGCTCAGGGCGAGCCCCAGGCCCAGGGGCGAGCTTCCAGGCTCAGGCGAGCCTGGGCAGGCCTGTGGGCCGAGCCCAGGCCTGTGGGTTGAGCTCAGGCTTCAGGCTGAGCCTGTGCTCTTGTGGGCGCAGGCCCTGGTGCTCTCAGGCGAGCTCAGGGCGAGCTCTGGGTGCCTCAGGGCGAGCCTGTGCTCAGGGCAGCCTGTGCTCAGGGGCGAGCTCTGTGCTCAGGCTGAGCTCAGGCTCAGGTGGGCGAGCTCAGGCCAGGGCGAGTTTGTGTTTCAGGGGCGAGCTCTGTGTTTGTGGGCGAGCTCAGGCTCTGTGGGCGAGCCTGTGCTTCCAGGGGCGAGCTCAGGCTTCCCAGGGGCGGAGCCTGGGTGCTCAGGGCTGAGCTTCAGGCTCAGGCTGAGCTCTGTGCTCAGGCTGAGCTCTGTGCTCTGTGGCTGAGCCTCCAGGCTTCAGGGGATGAGCCCAGCTCTCCAGGGAAGGAGCTCAGGCTCAGGGCTGAGCTCTGTGCTCAGGGGCGGAGCTCCAGGCTTGTGGGGCTGAGCTCTGTGCTCAGGGCGAGCTCTGTGCTCAGGGCGAGCTCTGTGCTCTGTGCTGAGCCCAGGCTTCAGGGCGAGCTTCCAGCCCAGGGGCTGAGCCTGTGCCTGCGGGGCCGAGCTCTGTGCTCAGGGCGAGCCTGAGGCTCTGTGGGGCGAGCCCAGTGGCCCAGGCGGAGCCCAGGCCCAGGTGAGCCCAGGCTCAGGCGAGCCCAGGCCTAGGCCGAGCCCAGGCTCAGGGCGAGCCTGGTGCTCAGGGGCTGAGCTCTGTGCTCAGGCGAGCTCAGGCCTGTAATGGTCGTGTCTGGTGGGCGAGCTTGTGGCTCAGGCGAGCTTCCAGGCTCAGGCGGAGCCTGTGGCTCAGGCTGAGCCTAGCTCAGGCGGAGCCCAGGCTCAGGGGCAGAGCCCAGCTCAGGGCGCAGCCCAGGCTCAGGCGAGCTCTGTGTCTCAGGGGCGAGAGCCTTGTGCTCTGTGGGGCGAGCCTGTGCTCAGGCTGATGCCCAGGCTCAGGATGAGCCCAGGCTCAGGCGAGCCCAGGCTCAGGCGAGCTCTGGGTGCTCAGGCGAGCCCATGCCTGTGGGCTGAGCTCTGTGCTCAGGGCGAGCCTGTGCTTCAGGCGAGATCAGGCTCAGTGCGAGATTGTAGTTTGTGCATGAGATTGTGTTTGTGCCGCGAGACTGCGCTTCAGTGCGAGATCAGGTTTCAGTGCGAGATTGTGTTTGTGCGCGAGATTGTGTTTGTAGTGCGAGATTGCGTTTGTGTGCGAGATTGTGTTTGTGTGCGAGATTTGTGTTTCAGTGCGAGATTGCGTAGTTTTGTGTGCGAGATCAGGCTTGTGTGCGAGATCAGGCGTTTGTGCGCGAGATTGTGTTTGTGCGCGAGATCAGGTTTGTGCGCGAGATTGTGTTTGTGCGCGAGATCAGTTTGCGCGCGAGATTGTGTTTGTGCGCGAGATTGCGTTTGTGCGCGAGATTGTGCGTTTGTGCGCGAGATTGTGTTTCAGTGCGAGATTGTGTTTGTGCGTTGTGATTGTGTTTCAGGCAAGGAGATTGTGCGTTTGTGCGCGAGATTGTGTTTGCGCGCGAGATTGTGTTTGTGCAAGATTGTGTTTGTGCGCGAGATTGTGTTTGTGCGCGCATTGTGTTTGTGCGCGAGATTGTGTTTGTGGGCGAGATTGTGTTTGTGGGCGAGATTGTGTTTGTGGGCGAGATTGTGTTTGTGTGCGAGATTGTGTTTGTGCGCGAGATTGTGTTTGTGCGCGAGATTGTGTTTGTGCGCGAGATTGTGTTTGTGCGCGAGATTGTGTTTGTGCGCGAGATTGTGTTTGTGCGCGAGATTGTGTTTGTGCGCGAGATTGTGTTTGTGCGCGAGATTGTGTTTGTGCGCGAGATTGTGTTTGTGTGCGAGTTTGTGTTTGTTCGCGAGTTTGTGTTTGTTCGCGAATTTGTGTTTGTGCGCGCGCGCGCGCGCGTGCATGTGCATGTGCGTGTGTACTATTCCCGTCCGCCGGTTACGTAGGCCTCCCTCATTTTACACCCGCGTTGCGCCAGTAGCAGCACCCCAACAAGTATTCCATGTCCGAAGTCTCTCAAATAGTGCTTGTATTGCGTACGACGTCTTTGCATGGCAAGGTGTGATTCAAGAGCAACCCGAGATTTCACCCACAATTGCAGATACTGTAGCTTCTCCAGTGCGCAGCTAGCTATTTGACACCTGCGAGTAACACAAAACCAATTACATTGGTCTTAGTTCAGATTTCGCTAGAAGCACTGACGTCAATGTAGTCATTTGGAGTACTCGGTGTCACTTTCCCAATAATTTTGCTCACTCAGACGTTCGTCTTTTTTCAGTTGTGGCATCAACACTGCAATTCGGTAACAATTTCATTTTCTTCACAGTGGCAAACGTTCTCGGCGGTATATTGCCACACTGATTGTTTTCTTTGATAGTTTCAAATGATACATGATATATTACCTGGTAAAAATGCATCTTTCCTTATTAATAAAAAGCTCATAATTTTCAATGCAGTATATTCGGCTAATTGTATTAATTTCTTTAATAGTTTCAATTAATTTATGCATTTTTACACTCTTGTTTTAGTCATGATAGTTTTTAATATATTTTGTATTAATATTTCAGGTACTTTACATTCTCATTCAAATACAAATACAAAATAAAATTTTATTGAGGAAGTTCTATCAAACGAAGTTTGTGGAAAGAATGCAAAGTTGGTAAACAAACACCTTATACTTAAAGAATTTAATGCATTAGTTATATTGAAATGAAGGTTGTCAGAAACATTCCTGAGGTAAATGGGTAACTAATATGTATTACAAAGATCTGAATGTAAGGCTACAAAAAAGTGACATGATACAGTTTGTAAATGTTCTAATTTTATTTCGCATAGCCTGGGCATTAACTTTTCTTTCAAGTAAGCTCAAAAGTCATATTTTTGTAATTTGAAGAAGAAAGAAGAACTTACCTGAACATGGATCAGCCCATACTTCCAACATAAGATTTTCATATCCAATGGAAAACATATGAAGAACACTTCCTGATGACACTGGCTTAACTCCAGAAGCATTCTGCATACTCCCTATTTTAAAAAAATAAATAAAAAGTTCATAATTTTGGGGAGTGGAGAAGTTTGGCTTAATCAAGTAAGCAGCAGAGATGACCAAATTATATCTATCACTTTATATGAAGTCTGGGCTGTTTACAGCACTGTACTGTTACTAATTACATTAATTTCTAATTGATTTCATTTTAGTTCATTCATATGCTATCAAATTTCATCTTACCATCTTTAATCCAATGATCAGAAGTCAGTCCCCAATCAGAAAAGGAACCGCTAGCACTATCAGAAAGAAGAGAGCTTGGATATGAAGGAGTGTGAACTAGAGTAGCACCTCCAGCATTACTCCCACGCTCCAGACGAAGCCACAAACCAATTGAAAACCCATTCATCCACATACCCCACCCTAAATCAGTGTTGATTGGAAGAGCTACAGCACATGTAGACCATGCTGATACCAAACCTATGGAGAGAAGAATTAAATTAGGAATGTAAAAGGTGTTGAACAGAACTGTCTCAGTGCTTTGCTAAATTTTAATAAATAACATTGCGATTGTGCAAATCAACACACGAGTTAAATCTGTCAAATAAAATCAAACAAATCCAAGCAAGAAGTCATCTTCCCTGGAATAACATTCACAAGGTTAATCTACTTTTATTACCATATTTTATGATATTAATAAATGTTGATAAATTCAGGAAAAAGTTATAAGTACATGTAGAATTATTTTTAGATTTTGATGTGTTTTTAATATTTGTAATTTGAAAGAATTGTATACTACCTATTTTGTAGCAATTTATATCTTATGTTTCATGACCTCCTAGCAGAAAGATGATCTTAAATTGCCTACAAGTCTGGCATAGGGTGACTTTAAAGTTTTATTTTCTATTTGAAAAATCCTGCTACTAGAGTTATAATTGGTGGTGTCAAATCACATGACCCATAATAAGAAGACTTGTTTCCTTCGAATTTTGAAATACAGTGGACAAATTAGAATAATTGGATAACCTCCTTAAGTTTCTCAGTCACTGATACTGAAGATGCCAATGAATATGAAATAACTACAATTTTGTCTTTTGGTTCTAAATTAATGTTGATAAAATAATTTATAGCATTTCCAATGCTAGTTCAGGGTTTTCCAAACTTTGTCTTTAATACACTTTTTTTAAGAGAATCGTTTGCTTCATTATCCCTCTTGTTTTCACTATAATATGAAGCATCTATAGTCATGACACCAAAAATTGCATATAAATGATTTAAAGATAATTTTGTACACCAATATTATCTTAAATACCTTAATTTTCATTAATCAAAGAACCTTCTTCTATTGAGTAGCTGAGTTTCTAATCATCATTTTAATGAAGCAGGAACAAAATGTTGAGTATCTTTTTTAAGAGCTGTGCATAGTATTTCTCTAATGTGTATTGTGGAGAATACTTTCTTGTGCTAAAGAGAATCGTTGTGATTGCATAGTAATAATTTTTTGAGTTTTCTGACCATCCAGTCTCCTAAGGATGGATACAAAAGACGAGGAGCTAATTTGTAATTATTATAGATTTTTTGTTTTATATCAGAAAACAGATTCCCATCAAATCTCATGTGAAATTTGTTCCAACAAAACGAGTTTGGCTGCTTTACAAGGGCTAGTCCAACCCCTGTGAAGTGTTCTTAACCCTACCCCTATCCTTATTCCTTCCCAATTCTGGCCGCTGGGTAGTGATGCAGGAGCGCATAATAGAAGGCGTGTACACAAAGATGCTACCTGGCAGTCCTCTTGACAACTCACTGTGACGAGATGTGGCATACTTTGGCAATACTCACGGAGGATTTCTCCCCAAGCGCTCTGATTAACGGAGGATTCCCAGGGCAAAGTACTCAATGCCCTCCAAGGGGCATCATTGCATCATTGCATCAAATTAGACGCAACAAATTTAAAATAATAATAATAATAATAATAATGATAATAATAATGATAATGATAATGATAATGATAATGATAATGATAATGATAATGATAATGATAATGATAATGATAATGATAATGATAATGATAATAATAATAATAATAATAATAATAATAATAATAATAATAATAATAATACTAATAATAATAATAATAATAATAATAATAATAATAATAATAATAATAATAATAATAATAATAATAATAATAATAATAATAATAATAATAATAATAATAATAATAATAATAATAATAAAAAAGTTAACGTGGAAAATTCTTTGGCCATTCATCTGCACTAATTGAGAGTGACTGACAAGAATGTTTAATAAATAAATAAGATCATTAATTCTTTTGTAATCAATGGGTTTGTGATTATATTTATCAGGCACTGATTCTTATTCAGCTACTGACCTTCATCACTGACCCCCTTCAAAACTTCGACTGCAAGGGGGGCCTATAACAACTTTGTTGGGAACCCCTACTTTAGTTATTAGTCTCTTAATTCCTGAAGAATTCAAAAGTGAAATGGGATTTGCTCTACATTTCAACATTGTAAGTAAAAAAAGAGCCAGAGGTTCTATGATCACTAATATTAATGAGGTTTTCTTGTCTCTTCAATCATGATCCCGCTTCTTCTTGCATTCTAGTAACTTTTAGAACTGTACATTTGAAACTTCCAAAAAATTAAAATTTGTTGCTTTCTTTGAAATCTTGGCTTCAAATTTAATTGGTAGTTAAGGTTATCTTTGAAAGTTCAAATAAAATGTGAATTTTTAAGTTGTGGATTAATATAAATTCCAAGAACAAACCACTTTCTTCAATAAATTGAATTACGCAATGTTGAATAAATCAGATTCTCCTGTATTTATTTAGAATTAGTACTTGAACAAGCTTGATTTTTTTTTCTTCTTTTCTTTTCCAATTACCCTTTATCCTATTTTCAATACTATTTACAAAAGAAACTTACAATAAAAAATAAATAACACACCAAAATCGGAATAATTAAAATAGCAGGGCAGAACTTCAGGAACAATTATGGTGTACAAAGTAAATTGCAACTATCATGAAAATCTATCTAGTATTGTCAAAACTTGGATATGTACACAAGAGTCCAGAGAAGCTTAATGTGACATTGACAAAACTATCAAAATTAAGAAAATCAAGATAATATCAAATGTGAAACCAAAAGGAAAATGATAGAAAGATAGAGAAAAATTAATAGAAGATAAAGAGAAAAATTAATAGAAGATAAAGAGAAAAATAATTTACCAAGTATGAGAATAGACATAAATAAATTACACATAGAAAAATTGTGTTGTAGGTACAAAACAGTAAAAATAGCAGGGACACTTCACAACTGAGATAATTGTTGCAAACGACTTGCAGCAACAAAATGGTTATTCTAGTTGGGCATTGTGGCAGGAGCGTGGCAAGGATGAAATGCCAATTAAAAATGTTGTAAAAACAAAGCTGTCAGTTTTTGGAAAACCTTTCTTACACTTAAAAGGATTGTTCTGCACAACAATTTCTTAAGCAATAAAAAATTTTACAAACAAATGTTTGTAGTATCAACTGCATCGGCTGAGGCCTCAAGATGCTGACATTGTCCAAGACAAATTGTTTCACAAACACGCCAAATTTTACAACCTCGCTAGTACATTACTTTAACAGAACACTCGGAAACTGTTTTAACTCATTACAATAGTTCCTTCTTTAAAAAAAGTTGACCTGAGCAAGACCCCTTCACTTTTTACACCATGAAATTTGAAGAGTACAGCTGTAAATTTGAAAAACAAACACCATAGACTTCTCCCAACATTTGATTGCATACTAATGACTAAAATACAAAAATTACATTATCTGCACATACACACTACACAATTAACTGCCAAAAATGTTCAAACAATGATAGTTTCAAAGATGTTTAATAGATTAAAAGAAGCTTAACTTTTAAATACTAGAAAGCATTTCTTGTGATTCATAATAAGTTCTGCATATTCATCACAAATTTAGTTATCAACAAAAGCTTGAAATGAACTTCTTTTCTTTTTACACTAGGATAAATATACAACAAAACATACAATTCATTCTCTTTTCACCATTAAATTTTTGATCTTGCATTTATCATGGACAGAGCCAACAATATCTAAAAAAATTCCCTGTCTAGAACACTGGACTACATACTTTGATAAAACAAATTTTCCATGCTCAAAAAAAAAGCACTGATATAAAATCTAACTCTGAAAGTTCCATTTTGATGAAGCGCATTATAGTTTAGAAAAATTTAACTTTAAAAATACCTTCATTACACTGAAACAAAATTATTTTTACAATTAATTACTTTTTGAAATCGCACTAAAATTGACGAAAGTGAAAACTAGGAATTCCAACAATTTTGAATTTCACAAATTTTAAATTTTACACAAAATCTAAACAATTCTAATAATTGTTTTCTTTCATTCTACAGGTATATAATTTTCTAGTTGATAAGATCGTGCAGACAATATTTCACAATTTTCAATCAGTTATAATGCTGATATTCAGAAAACCATGAACACTCATATCAGGCTCACAAGAAATAAGAGATTCCTTTTTTTGTTAAAAAAAGTTTTCAATTCATGCTTCAATACATGCCAATCATGAATACATGGGAGAGCAGTCTGTTGCCATATTGCACAAGTTTTATAATTTTAAATTACAAATGGAATGCCTCCATTCATTCCAACAAATTGTGTTCTCACCTGTACACATTCTGACTTTTTTTTTTTCAAAAATTTTAAATTCCCTGACTTTTCCATGATTTTCTAGGTTAGTCTACATCCAGCAAATATTCTCCAGGCTCTTCAAATTGTGAAAGTTTTTATAATTTTCCAGTAATTTAAAAAATCAAGTCATCCTTTTATGCAATGGTGTTTGCAGTTTCTGTCTATTTCTAATTCATCCAACTACTACTATACTACTTTCCATCTTTGGCTTTTAGAAAATTCAACTTTCCACTTCACTTCATTGGGGGTTGATGATTTTTCATACATTTATTTTCAATCCTGAAAACCAAGTATACCAACCCTCAGGATCACCCTGTTTGAGCAATTGGTCTGTTCTGTTGAAGCATTCTCTCACCAGGAATGCCAGTCTTGTTATAATTTTACAAGAAGAAAATTTGAAAATTTTCAAAGGGTGATATTAATGGCTTGTTTCTCATGAATTAAACACACCTGCTTCTGTGTGCTTTGAATGCAGAGTAGCTGCTAGATTTCCGGCAATATCTTCCCCGATTGGACTGCTTAAAGTAGGTGACAAACGCAGGCCACTGCTTCCTTGACACAAGTTCTTGCCCTCCTGAGTTCCTGGAGAGCCTCCCATAAGTTTCGACTCTATAGATTCAACTTCTTCAACAGTAGGAAGAGTCGCTTCTACAGGAAAACACAAAATGTAGTTGGGTTGTGGCTTACTTGTCATTACCAAGGAAGTTAGAGGTGTCAGTAATGCTTCCTGTCAAAATCAATAAAAAACAAAAAATTGATAAAAATTTCACCACATTAATTTCACTTTACAACAGATTGCATTGGGTGCCCTCAGACCAGCTTCTTCATGACATAACATGAGATTATTGTTTGCATTTGAATATTGCTGAGTGGAAATGTCTTTCTTCTACATTTAGATATAAACACAACATAATATTAAAAAGCTTTGTTAATGGGAAAAGAGCAAATCAAACACAAATTTAAAATATTTGAAGTAAAAAAAATACTTTTTGAAATTTTTTTTAGACAGTTTCAGGCGCTGCAGCTTTTCTGTTTACTGAATGACATGTCAATAGCTAACAAGCTGGTGCAGTGAGAGCCAACCAATTGTTCCTTACTGTTAAAAAAACTACTATATACTTTAAAACAAAAACCTTCTAGTTTCAACTCCCCATATAACACACAGATGAGTTAAGTAAGTTGAACATAGTAAAATCCAAAATGAACATAATTTAAAAATTTATCAGGGAGAGAAATTACTCAAGATGTCAGGTAGGACCAATAAGGAAAAAGACACAACAGAGTAGGTTTAAAAGAAAAGACAAGGATTATGTTGGAAAAAGAGCTCTTTTTAATAGAAAGAAAGAGGAAGACAAAAGTTGAGGTAGATTAGCAGATGTGAAGCAGAATGAATGAAAAGTGCAGATAAAGATCAATGAATGAAGAGACATGATGGAGAAGGATTAATGCCAGGAATGCCAGTTCCCACATGATAAAGCACTGAGTGAAAGAAGCTGTAATTCTTATTATTGTATGACTATCTCTTTAACACTTATCCAAATGGATCTAATGATTAGTAGTCATCTGAAAGTTTGTTTCTTACCAGAGGAGGATTGTTTGCCTTGAAAAAATTCAAATACACAGAAAGTTCTTGAGGTGATATGCTGTAACGAGCCAATAATGTCACTAGCTCAAGAACAGCACTCTGAAGCTCTGTCAAAAGCAAGTTTGATGTAAAAATTGGTAACAATAACTAAATGTGAAATCAAAAGAAAAGCAAACAGTCTATGAATGTAAAATTGAATACCTGTATAATTTGGATTCAATGTTTTCAGGAATGTTCCAAAACCATCCAATAGTTTTTCAATAACTCCATTCTTTGCAAGAGTGATGCAATTCTGTGGGTTGTCCCGACACAAAGCAACCAATCTCTGAATGCAGTGAACTAAATTTTGCAAATGCATAGCTTCATTAGGCAACTCAGACCACATTGAAACGTTACCATTAATTTCAGGTTCGTTGTCATGTTCCAAACAACAAGTTTCCAAGTACCTACAAAAACAAAGCTACAGTGAAACTCGCAACATTTTTTGGAGAAAATGGTAAAACAAAGTTAACTTGATGGAAATAAATAATTAAAAGTGTTGGCGTAGCATTCTGCACAACTATCTTTTTGTTGAATGGAAGAATTCATCCAACGCAAATGCATTATCTCATGTAAATGCAAAATCTTACACAATTTTCATTTGTTAGTAAATTTAAAAACATTATTTTGCAGATATATCATCCCATAAATATATTTAATCATCATCATCATCATCATCATCATCATCATCATCATCATCTTTCGATCCTTCACCTTTTGATTCTCTTACCATATTTTCTTCTCAACGGTTTAGATTTTTGGATAACATCTACAGTTGCTAATCCTCTTAACAAGAGTCAGTTTCTCCTAGAAGATAGCATAAACATTGAATCCATTTGGGCTTATTCAATTAATTCTTTCCGTGTAGTTTTTAAAATCCAATTTTTAGGAGGTCAGAACTTCATAAGTATTATCGCTACTCATAAATTCATAATTTACTTTTAAAGATTGCATCTCTTTCAAATGTCCCTTTGTCTCACTTCTGGTTGGTATTTTTCAAATTGGTTTTTGACTTTCATTTTCATTGATCCTTTTTATTAAGCCTAAATACTTGTAAATGTCTGACATGTTATATTACTTTGGGGATAATCACGTTTTTGATATTTTGGTTCCCTTCTGCTTCTTTTATCATGACTTCTTTTGTTGTGAAAAGTGTAATATTTCACTCCTTGAAACATAATTTTTACATTCTACAACCACAATGTGGTCCTCTTCATACAAACCTTTGCAGCTATAGACCCTTTTTATCTAAAATTCATCCAAAACGAATATGTAAACAGAGAAAATGAGAACTCTATCAAGAAACTTTGGGAGATGATTCCTGGGTGGAAGTGTAGCAAAAATGGTCCCACATGCATTCACCCCAAAATGCCCTTTTTCTTCTCCCCAGAAAAGGTTTTAAATAGGCCTTCTATTCCTACACAGTGGCACACTGACATGGGAAATTCTGTTGACAATATTAGGCCTCATCAGAAGTGTACTGTGGTACATTTAAAGCAATGGTCCAGTGCATGGCAATGAAGGGTCTTAAGCTCTGAAAACAATATTTTGCATTGTCCCTTCAATGCTGTGTTGAGGTTGTTTGTGGTACCATTTTAATGGGTGAGAAGGGAAAAGTGATTTGTGTATCACTGCACAAGCTGGTAATGATCAGGGTAAGATGCTACAACAGCTCCTCTCTGGATGACATTCTGCTGCAGAAAGGAAAATCTCTTTATATCTAGGGATGGACACCTGCAAATAGAAGTGAAAGGAACGTGCCAGATGACATTCCGCATTGAATGGTTAAGTGAAATTTTTGATATATTCTTAGGATTATTCCTGCCCCACTTTTAGGAGCTATTACCTGAAGTTTGTTGGTAATCTCCAGGTTCACTCTATATAGTTCTTTTAAATTATTTCAGCATGTGTACATGTTAGTGTTGTAATGACCAGATATATATTCCATAAGAACTTTTAGACCTTTCAAATTAGCGATAAAACCGGAAAGCTATTTGTTACGAGTAACTGCATGTTTATGACCTAAATATAATATTAGGGAATACAGCATAATAGCAATTTAAATATTGCTGAACGTAATCCTTCAAAACAGGGGGGACTACACTTAAATCCACTAGGGGGACAGAAGCATTGTTTCAAAATCAGGATGATTGATATATAATATTGCACATAATCACTGAGAAAAAAAATTTCAGTATACTATGATCATAGGAGTTGGTTTTACGAACAAATCAACTCACCTGTTGTTAAGATGGATAAGAAAATCAATTGCCAACGTGCATAAACTAGGCTGAACGATACTGTGATTCCTTCCATATTCAGACCAGGCAGATCCAGCCACACCAACTGGGCTGCCCAGGGAACTGCAGTCATCTGCCACTGATGCTGCAGCTGCGTACACTGGAATTCCGCCGTCAAGCAATTCAATGTCTGCTTCATATCCTTCATCAGCTGTAATGTATGTATCATCAAGAGAACTACAGTCATTGCTTAATTCTGTAGTATCAAGATCTTCATCTGCATCTGACAGACTTTCATCCCATGTAGTTGAAACAAAGAGTGCTGGAAGCTGTGAAATAATAGAATTAAAACATACTAAATAATATAATGTTCCCTCTAATAATTTAATTCTGAACAATTTAATCAACTGTATAATGTTCATTACGCATGTGGAAAAGTAAAAAAAAAAAAAAATCAATATTAATTGTTTATTTGCTCAAGGTTACAATATTACATTACATGTGTACAGAAGGTGCTATAAAATTTGTCTTTAACGTCCACATTTATAGCTATCTATTAGAATTTCAAACAATTCTCAATATCTGTATAACTACAAATTAAACAATTCCTTATCTAACAGTCCCCACAATTCAAAGGAGTATAAAGAATTCAAACTTCAATTAAACCAAAGACAAAATAATTTCATTTTCTTTACGTAGCACAAGAATTCTTGTAAGAGCACATCTAAATCAAGTCTCCCAAAAGAGAGAATGTCCTAGCGACCACTAATAAATAGGGAACAGAATTTATTGCAACATACAAAAACAAAAATATGTACATACATAGGATCTTTAATACTAATTTTCAATCTGAGCAGAAATTGAAAGAAAACAATCGCCATGTGAGAGGTGTCTGGTTTTGTTGAAATACTCAGGGAACTTGGAAAAATCAAAAAGCATGGAAACAATTTTGATTCTGAGTAAAAAATGCAAATATTTGATTGTGTTATTCTTCATGCGCACGCGCACACACATGCACAATCAGGTATCTCCCACCAGCAGGGCACCGCCCCAGTGGGGACAAGCTCTAAGCTCCTGAATGGTCTCCCAGCATGTGTGGAAGTGTAGAGAAAGTTATTGTGTGCGTAGATTAGAGGTGAGGATAAGTCATGCAAGAGGAAGGAAAGATTGCGCATATATGTGGCGCATTTGTTAAGGCACTAAAATGGCATTCGCATAGACTTGACCAAAGAAACCATAAAATAATCTATCAGAGCAGCTGGCTGCTAGAATTCTCCTCCACACAGCAACTGAATTCGATCTAGCTGACAAGCTAGTGTTGAAAATCCTGCCACTGTCAGAACAGAGAGAGAGAGAGTGAGCGACAAAGAGAGAGAGAGAGAGAGAGAGAGAGAGAGAGAGAGTGAGTGACACAGAGAGAGAGAGTGAGTGAGTGACACAGAGAGAGAGAGAGAGAGTGAGTGAGTGACAGAGAGAGACAGAGAGAGAGAGTGACAGAGAGAGAGAGAGTGACAGAGAGAGAGAGTGACAGAGAGAGAGAGAGTGACAGAGAGAGAGAGAGAGAGTGACAGAGAGAAGAGAGTGACAGAAGAGTGACAGAGAGAGAGAGAGTGACAGAGAGAGAGAGAGAGTGACACAGAGAGAGAGAGTGACACAGAGAGAGAGAGAGTGACACAGAGAGAGAGAGAGTGACACAGAGAGAGAGAGAGTGACACAAGAGAGAGAGAGAAGAGAGTGACACAGACAGAGAGAGTGACACAGAGAGAGAGTGACACAGAGAGAGACTGACACACAGAGAGAGTGACACAGAGAGAGAGAGTGACAGAGAGAGAGGGAGTGACACAGAGAGAGAGAGTGACACAGAGAGAGAGAGTGACAGAGAGAGTGACAGAGAGAGAGAGAGAGAGAGAAGTGACACAGAGAGAGAGAGAGGAGTGACAGAGAGAGAGAGAGGAGTGACAGAGAGAGAGAGGAGTGACACAGAGAGAGAGAGGGAGAGAGAGAGGAGGGACACAGAGAGAGAGAGTGACACAGAGAGAGAGAGAGAGAGAGTGACACAGAGAGAGAGAGTGACACACACAAGGAAGAGAGAGAGTGACACAGAGAGAGAGAGAAGGTGACACAGAGAGAGAGAGAGTGACACAGAGGAAAGTGACACAGAGAGAGAGAGAGTGACACAGAGAGAGGGACACAGAGAGAGTGACACAGAGAGAGTGACACAGAGAGAGTGACACAGAGAGAGTGACACAGAGAGAGTGACACAGAGAGAGTGACACAGAGAGAGTGACACAGAGAGAGTGATGACAATAAGAAAACAAAATAAAAAAAATAATAAATTTTGTTCCGGAAATCTTCAAAGTGAGACAGCTGACTGCAGGAAATCAAGGTGATTGGTAGCTGCATCTCTGGTGAAAATAGAAAGAGTGAACATATAACGGCTGGCAGCCCTAACTGCTGGGAATATCCTTATGGATCATCAGAGGTGACAGCGACCTAAGGAACTGATTAAAACAAGTTTGGTAATTTTAGGAATTTAAGGACAGCTAATTGCTAACAATATGAGGAACACACTGGTGTGATTTTTTTATGCCTGAATTGACTCATCCTGTATAAGTTTTTAAATCATGAACACCATAATTATGTTCATGTTATTGAAACAATTGATATTTTGTCTCAACCCTCAAATTAACCCTATTTCGATTTAAATATGACAGCATATGTGAGAACATAACATACTAAGCAAGTTTTAAAATGGATATGAGTGTGTTTCTGCTGAGTCCAAAATAGCAAATTATATCAGAGCAGACAACAGATGATATATTAAAGGGTAAAGGTCCAAAGGATACATTTTTTTGATACAGTAACCATGTACTTGAAAGAACTTACTACACACAAGAGTAAAAAATGCCAATCAAAAGACCTTTCCAATACACATAAGCCTGCCACCAATAAACATTTTGTGGTTGTTGGTCCACTTACATTCCCAATTAATGTCATGTATGTTTTATACCAATGTTCAATCATTATGACAGAGAAATGCCTCATCCATTTTAAAAGCTACAAATTCTAAATGTGATTTTTAACCTTTCAAGTATCATGGTAAGCAAAAACTTAAGAATGATGGTAACGTGCCTGCAATTCTGATTCATCCAGAACACAATACTTTATTGAAGTTTTAAGTAACTATTGGCTGTGTTACACAAAAATCAAATTTCTCAGAATAAACCCTGGAACGTGTGTCATGATATTCAGTATTGAAAGAGAGTTCACAAAATAATTGTTAATAATAGATGAACATGAATTGCACTATATTTAAAGTATTAAGTTCAGGAAATTCTGATAATTCTACTAACACAAAATTTGCGAATATCAACTATAAACTGGATGGATAAATTAAATTTACAATCAAAGCCTTTCATGGGAATTAAAAACATATTCATGACTACACCAATTCACCAGGGTCAACCTGCCTTCAGTTTAACTAGAACTATTATATACCATTTTTCAATTTTTAAATGAAAAACAAACAGTAGTAGAGTTTACAAAAGATATCTGTGTACTCAATGATCATTGCTCACAATTTAATGTGCAAATTCTTCACTTGTTGAATTCTTGTAGCGACATAAGGCTACACATCTACATATTTTAAACAAATGTTTTTAGAAAAAAGAAAAAAAGGATATTTTGAGGATGTTTGATATGATATCTAGGTGATTCCAATGAAGAGGGTAAATTCTGTTAGCATGAAAAATATGTACTAGTGACAATTTAAACAACTTCAACTTCTTCTTGTCTTAGTTTTCTAAAAATCTAACAAGGAAATGAAATTATTTATCTTATTTTTCATAGATACTACATGCAACTTCATGTATCTGTCAATTAACAGTCATTCAGACTTCCATTTTACAGTTGAAACAATGAACATATCTCCTAGAAATGAAATGTGTCTGTTAGGCTTTGAGATTCTATCCATATTGTAAGTAAAATGAAATGCAAGTTATTTCTTTCTTGTTCTTTCAGGTATCATTTTCTTCTTCCCCACTCCCCGTATCAAAATTCAATGAATTGAACTAGCAGATGATTCAACAATCATGTACATGGTAAAATGGACACAAATTGTTACAAAATATCAACAACTTTCTCTATAAATGCATTAATGAATGAAAATTCTGTAACTTACTTTAGGTTTGCGGTTTGGAGGCATAACTTGTTCCTGACAGCACTCGGCAACAGCGCAACGTAAGAGCACTTCACATAACTGGCGAACATTCACATTACACGTCAGGTCACTTCTCAGCAAAATGCTTCGCAGATTGGCAATCACAATATCGCATGGTGCACTGGAGGTATCAGGAAGTACCTCTGTCAACAAAGTGCTAGGACTTAGTCCAAGACCACAGACACACATAATAATTCACCTCTGCATACATGCACTGCTGACAGAAGAATGTGCTTTCACTTGGCGACAGCAGCAACAGATTACAATGATATCAATAAATACACAGAAAACAAGAAGAATCACTATCAACAGACAAACATGCCACTCTTTAGCAAATATTTAAAACCAGATGGAGATCGTTTGTTTATTACATTGTGGCAGAAACTATGATAGTCACTTATAAAGTAACATGTTTTTACATTTTCACATGGTAAACATCTGTAGATATTAATATATTCAAAACTTGAATTGGCTAATGTGCAAATGTAAGTCCACATCAATATTAAGTGTTATAATCAGATGCCACACACACGCACAAATTTCAAATTTCTTTACTTTATAATCTTCGATTACTGTTATTCCTCAAAATATTTGTGATGTTCAAATACAACATATTAATTGAACTTAAAAAGACAAACAAAAATGCAATGAAACTGTTAATGTAACATCACCACGAGAAAGAATCAATACACCGCACGGTACTACACGGACGTCAACACAAGCCCTCTGATAATCCTATTATGTAAAGCCCAGCTTATCTCCTGAAACCACCTGTTCTAAGTGTACTGAGGCACAAATTCCTGGTAAACATGGACCACAATCTCAGATGATCAGACATTGACGTCAAAGATCTACATAAAATAGAAAAGTGTAACAAAATCCAAGGAAGTGTACAAAATTTTCCAGATGCAGTAAGCATAAAATATTTACAACTCAATACAAACAGTTACACTAGCAACGAACATAGATATATTGACTTAATGGCTAACTGAAGGGAGATAACATCTTTCACTACCATATTGCTTTCATGAACACTCAATATATATTAAGACTGTCTTGGTGATTCATTAACACTGAGACTAGATATTGTATTCAACAATTCATTAAATACTTGTTCATAAAAGGTAGGATGCTATTTTATGCTGTAATGTATTAGTTGGTACTGGTTCTTCAGTATGGAAAATTACCTGAGGGTAAATTTATCATGTGATCTCAATCGTTCCAGAAATAATAAACAACATAAGGTAAGTTAAGTCTCTCATTAACTTTGCTCTCTTTTCGTAAAATGAAATAACCTTTATATTTCTGCCCACAAAATACACTGGTGGTACTGAAATCTGTTCAAGGTATTGTCCCTCCTATAGTACTTTTTTATTAAGGTTAACACACACACATTAGTAACTCAACAAGCAACATTTTACCTTCTAGAGCACGTTAGTATTTGAAAACATGACTCTTGCCCTAATTTATAATAATACACAGAGTAAACAAAAACAAAAAAACAGGGGGGAAAATTGAGGTGCCCACAGTTGTTGTTTTTTTGTTTGTTGTTGTTTTTAAGTAAAAATGTTTTAATAATAATTTTTATATTTTATTTAAACATTATTACTCAATTGCATTAGATCCACAATAAATATGTGTTCAATTCCATCCACTTAAGATTTTGGTATTTATTACTAATGGATTCTTAGGAGTGTAATAAAAATGGCCTTTACAAATAATGCATACATTAAGGAGCAATTATTCAAAAACCAAATATTCACCTAGTTGGGCTTTAACAGCACGAGGGGTTGCAAGGCTGACAGTTAATGTGGCTTCAATGAGTTTCATATGAAGATTGCTTTCAGAAATATGGTTCATCACCTGTTCTTTAGTGCCTGAAACAACACGAAAACATGGAAAATACTCTTAAGAAAGTTAATTTGAGAAAAAGATTGCTCTTCTAGTCAAGAGGAGAGCATTAACCAAATAATAATAATAACAGTAACAATAATGGTAATAATAATGATAACAACAACAATAATAATAATAATAATAATAATAATAATAATAATAATAATAATAATAATAATAATAATAATAATAATAATAATAATGAGAATCAACACTACAATCAGAATCAAAATGTTTATTGCTCTTTATTTAATTTCATTTATTTATTTTAATTTTAATACTCTACTAATCTCTACTACCTTCCAGTATGGGTGACACCCAACCCAGCTGCACACTACTTTCTCCCTGAACTCATAGGACATCAGTTGCTCTTCCTGTAACCAAACTACTTGTTGCAAGCATCTCTCCATCCCATAGCCCTTCCAATTAATCTTGCCGGGATGAGTGTTGATAACCCTCCTTCTGACCTGGTTTCCTGAGAAGGCTTGTAGATTCATCTATGCTAGTCTTATTTCTTTTGAACACCGAGGTACTGCGTAGGCCCATCTCAGCTCTAGTAAACTGAGTTTGGTAACGTGTAAGTGCTAAAGGATTACTGAGGGGTTATCTCGTGGGACAGTGAGAAAGTCACACAGCTAAGAACAAATGATGTAAACATCCTTGCGTTCTGCAAGATTCTAACCCACAGTTTTTGATGTTTGTTCTTGGGCATATCTGCCCCAAGCCTGTGCTATCAGGCCTGTTTGAAGTCTGAAATATTTTTTGCAGTAGTTTTCTTAGCTCTAAGAAATCTATAGTGTTTGAAAAAGGTCTTATAATTTAGTTTAAAATTTACAATACAAAAATAGAATACATTGATTGAACAAAAGTACACAATTTTTCAAATACAAACTATCATTTTCCTAGTTCTGCGTTTCAACATTGGCTTTATTAGTACCACTGTTCAGAAATTGAGAGAAAAGCAATAAACTGAATTCTAGAAGAAATAGCAGGAGTGAGTTATCTTCATAAGAAAGCTGGAAAATGGACATAGAAAGTGTGTAAACCTTTTATTCAATTATACAAATGTCCAGAGAGAAGTTTTATTTTCCACAGTAGTAATACTCTCCTTCCAAATTAAATAATACTAATTTTTAGAAATAATTTATACCATGCACTGTATGTACAGTATTTATAATATGTACTGTACTATTAAAGTATTTATAGTATGTGCTGTATTTTTATTTCACAGAAAAAAATAGCCAAGTCTGAAAAGGAGTTCGATTTATAGAAATAATTTTCGATACATAGTAACTTTTTTAAATAGAATTTTAAAGGGACAGAAAAAATATTCAATTTAGAGAAAATTTATATATTTATCTATATATTTTTTAAACTTGAAAAACAAATTTGACCACCACTGAAGGAGTCGGGAAGGGACAATCTTACGTCACCCTTGTGCAGTTTTGAGAGACAGCTTATTTTGGGTGTATAATTATAAATATAAGGGCAAGCGTGCCCTGCTAAATCAAATAGGTGGTTCTTATGTGTATATGTAGAGTCTATAAGTACTGTACATAGGTGTGTGTGATAGCAAGCAAGTGCGAGAGTGTGTATGTGACTAAGTGCGAGTGTGTGTATGTGACTAAGTGCGAGTGTGTGTATGTGACTAAGTGCGAGTGTGTGCGTGTGTGCGTGCGTGTGTGTGTGCGTGTGTACGTGTACGTGTGTGTGCATGAGTGCGAGCGAGTGCCAGTGCCAGTCCATGTGCACACAAGTGCCAGTAAGAGTATGTTCGAGTAAAAACAGACTAAAATAAGTTAGTAATTTAAATTTATTAATTATTGCAAACATTGTTCAGCCTGATACTACACAATTAGAAAACAATTATGCACATCTAAAATGGGCTAAATCATTGTTTCAAAAAACTTAAAATGATGTTTATAAAATCCTGACATTCCAAGACCTAATTACGACTCACTTCAAATACTAGCGCACATCAGCTAGAAAGCCTCATGAAATACTTCAACTATAATATAAAAGCAAATAGATGCAAAATTTGAACTATCCACAATTCTTTACCATTGTTTTCATGCAGCGTTCTAGAAATCTGTCAAAAAATGTATATGATCAAAATTTCGACTCATCCAAGTTTGAAGGTATTTAGCAAACGTACACATCCTACTACCAGCTCTCAATTCACATGTATCTAAAAATACAGCAATAACAGTGGCTATTGTCCTAAATGTAATCCTACATGCCGCTTTAACCAAATGCCTACCTTATAAATGTCTATTTCATTTTTAAGGGAAAAAAAAAAAAGGGGGGGGGGGGGGAAGGAAGGTATAGAAAGGAAAATTGTTGCCATATACAGTAAGTGTAATTAACTATTGTGGTCTACACACTTGAGTATTTTTACAACAATTTCAATTTTGTTTGTAAAACTACACCACACCTCAAATTATTTCTTTATACACAATTAACTCTCGGTAGACATTAATTGTTTTTAAACAGGTTTTATATGTTCTCTGAAGAAACAGTCCTAAGCAACAATTTACTTGTTTTTCTTCCTTTCATTTTAACTGCACATATTCAGAGAAGGATCCAGTTCAAATGAGTCTGATTAAGATAGAATCAACTGTAGTGACAAAAACTTCAAATCTTATTTTCATAAATTTTTATACACCACAGTTTTAGTATTTACACACCTATTCTATTGGACTTAAAACAATATAATATCTTAGATCGGAAATTAAAATAAGTAGTTTAAAAACACTTCTAAAATATATTGCCCAAAAGATAAAAGAAATCCCTTGTTTTCTATGGTCTCCTATCTTATGGGTCTCAGAGAATGTTACCCAGTCATGTTTTGACTCCTAGAGAACCACAAGGGTTACTTTTTCTCTTGTCTCCCCTGCCATCACATTATTGTGAATCTAGTACATTTTTTTGGTGCCTCCATGTAGCTCATGGGACCATGTCAGTGTATGGAGCAGCTAAAAATGTATGGGGAGCAAGGTTCTTATCAGAAGGCATGAGTGCAGTAGTGCAGAGGCTTTTGGGTCACACACAATCTCAACAATTTCACATTACTTTACCGGGTAAGGAAGAGAATTTGGGAAGGATTCAGATTCAAAGATGATACTAGGAATGCACAACACAACACAACTAAAAACATTCATGACCTACAGAGGAATTAAACTTGCAGCCTTGGCTTAACATGTTTTTGGAGCTCATGCTCCATGCTTCAAGTCCCTGTCTCCAGGTTGAGCAAAGGATAGAAGTGGTCCCTTCATTAAATCAGGTGATATTTACTACATTTCATCAGAAATCAAAATTCATTTCAAGGTAATTATTATAGTCTTATTTTAATTTCTTTCTTCGTAAAAAGATTAATTCATCACTATCTGAAGTTAAATTTTCATTTGTAAAAATGGAGTAAATACATTAAGCTTTTCATAATGGGAAAATGTTAGCTGACATAATAAAGAGCCTTCTTTTATCTTTTGATATGACTTGATCACACTGCACACTGCTTAATTTGAGTCATTCCTCTAAATTGGACACCTTTCCTTAAAAGGAAAAGTGTCAAGTTTGAAGGTGTATCATATCCCTGAATTAGACATCAGCAAAAATCTTTGATCATAGTCAAGTTGCAGTACCTCTCCTCTTTCACTCCAAGTTGAAATTCAAACTATGGTCACGGGTGATTCATTTCTACTCCTGGGCAGCTCAAGTTTCCTCTCAGAGCACAGCAAATACAGAACATTCACTTGAACAGCATTTGCTGCCAATATTTACACTGCAACCTCTCCAAGCTCAGCGAGTTTGGTTCCTTTGAAACATGTCCAAATTGGCAAGGTACAGAATAAAATATTGCATTTGCTTTCAGGAAAGACAAATTACTGTTTGTAATGTATCATACAATTTTATGGAGAAGTCTCTGATATAGCTTTGTAAAAGGTTTAAATTTTAAAGACCTCAAATTTAATCTTAAAAGATTTTCACCTAATTTTTCTTGGATATGAAGGTACTACTTATTAACTCTTCAACAAGGGGCCTGGGTTGGGGATCGTAGCATTTGAACATGGGTGAAGTAAAAGGGGATATGTGCGTCAGAACATGGTAGCAGGCAGCTCACTTGGAGCACCACTAATAGAGTTGGAACAAACATGATATAAGAAAATGGCATTCAATGTTGAAAGGTTAAATCTAGGAGGCCACAAGAACATATTTTTATGAAATTCTATGCATTTATTAGTTTGTTCTCAACCTCTTTTTTCTCTAACTCTTTAAAACTTAATTAAAGTCTGAAATGCACAAATATCAAGAAACTGTAAAATAGAAAAGAACATTACGTATTTTATTCCTGCATTAATTAATAGTCTTTAAGTTCTCAATTGTACAATTCAACGTGGCACACAACAAAAATTTATTATTATTATTATCATCGTTAGCATCATTATCATCACTATCATCATCACTATCGCTATCATAATCATTATTATCATTATCATTATCATCATCATCATCATCATTATTATTATTATTATTATTATTATTACAAAGCTGCCGATTTTTGCTTATTTGCCTAGTTTTTCTCTTCAATGGAAAACGCAACCTTTCAGGTTACTGTCCATTCATATGTCCTTCTGATCATCTGCTCGTCTGTCTATGGTCACAGCTAGCACCAAACTTGTTCACCCGATTTTCTCCAAAATTGATATTCCTGGATCAATTTTAACAAACTTCAGGACCTTTGAGTTTAAAATGGATATTTTGATTTGGGGGGCTATTTTACATAAAGCCTGAACATTTGTAAATTTTTTCCAAAATGTCTCCAATGTTTTTGCTTGAACTTTGTTCTTGGATAGCGTAAAGGACTCTTAAGAGAATGGTGCAGGTCTCATTTTCATTGAAATACAGTAAAATCTGTCTAAGCCAGAATCAATTGGGACACAAAAAGATTCTGGTTCAGGGAGATTTCCATTTTATACAAGGTTGTCCACTTTATGACACTTGTGATATTAATACTTCTGCCATGAAAGTAGGTCTAAATTACACGACTTTATTGAAATTATCAAAATACAATAATATATATATATTGTTTTTTATGGAAGAAATCATCAATAAATGAATATTAAAAACTCCTCATTGACAGCTTCTGAGTTGAAAAATATTCACCTTACTGGCTAGAGGCTGTAACTGCTTGACTCTCAACACACAACGCGTCACAACCCAATACTACGACTTTCTGATACAATTGCATGGCCTTGAGCAATGCATATCTGGTTGAGGGGTTATGATTTTCAACACAGGTCAAAAAGACACTTGAAAAGAAGCCATGCCCGTACACCTTACCATGCTCAGAGGGTCAGGAGAATTCCCCTACGGCCTACGCCTCGACAGACAAGCAATCTCAAGGTCGACTTCTATGCTAAAAGCTGAAGCCCCTCTCCTTCAATGACTGGCTGCCAAAACTAAATTGCATGTAACAAGGATAGAGAATTTAAAACAAGCTTGCCGATGCATTTATTTCATTAAGAATATCTCACGTCATTCTGTCAATTGCATCAAATTCATAGGAATTCCTTTTTATAAAGATTTTTTTCCTGCAGGACAAAAAAACATTCCGTTTCACATTGGAGAGGTTCCGTTTTATGCTGTGTAAAATGCCATTTAACTTCACGGACCGGAGAAATTTTCCGGTTTAGGCAGGTTTCCAGTTTGGACAGGTTCCTTTTTGGACAGATTTTACTGAATCTGATTTTTGGAAAATTGCAAAAGTTAAAATTTTTTGGCGTCTTTTTACAACTACAATATAGAAGATACTACAACTACAATATAGATTCTTTTCCTTAATAAAATCTGTTCTTTAGAGAAAGATCTCGAAATGAAGTCAAGAACAATTTTAAAAAATATGAGAATTTTTCACATAATTCTGCACAAAAGATAGGCAATGTGTCACTTTTTCACAAAAATTTATCTTTTTTTAAATTTTTTTCCCTTCGTGTATCAAAAGATACTATAAAAATTGTACTGGTCCCATTTTTACTAAACTCTGTATATTCGATGACTGCCAAAATTTAACACTGCAAAAGTACAATATTGAAGATAGGGTCTTGCCTTAATTAAAATCTGTTCTAAAATTTCAGTTCTTAAAAAAAGGGTATTGTACACTTTTTAGAAAAAAAGAGTTTGTTTCCTGTAATTTTTGATTGAAATTAACGCAATTTATAAAAACATTTTCTTGAAAATCACTTCAAAGTTATTCCATGGATAAAACAAAGGACACTTAAAAGAAGGGCACAGACCTCATTTTCATTGAACCCTTTGAACGACCAGAAATTGCAAATTTAGAAATAATGCGAGAAAGAATGAGCTCTTATTGTAGTACCACTTGTTACATTTGTTTTAGGCATGGGGATTAAAACAAATGATACAATATTTTCTATTATTTTTAGATTAAAAATAAAAAAATATCATACTGTGAACCATTAGGGTATTGCAATAAAAAGCAAAAAGGTAGGTACTGCAATTCAGCTTTTTTTTTTTTCTTCTTTTTTTTTTTTTTGAATTGCCCAACTGATACAAAAGATTTCTACATGGATTTGTACAGAGCAACGATAAATGCAAACATTCCATCAAGGAAAGTACATTGTTTACTTCAGAAACTTTCTACAGAAGTACACAAAACCGGTTAAGAAAAATTGATGGTGCCTTTTTAAATGTCTATTTTATCATTTTAAATGCCTATTTTACCTGCCTATTTCTACTGTTTTTAGTGCCTACAATTCCGCAGCTTAATAATTACATGATAACCACCCTGATATAATAGAGACAATTTATTTAGAGAGATCCCTTCCTCATTTTTGCATTTTTATATCATCGCAATGACTGATATTCCCCTCTCCATAAGCAAAGTTAAAATCAGTGTGCAGAAAAGAGGAGCTGAAGTGTGCCGCAAAGATGAACAGTAGGAAGACGAAATCGAAAATGAAAATCCTCGAAAATGGTCATTTTGCCCCTACAACAGCACAAGTAGTCATATAAAACAAATCTCTCAACTCCATTCTAACCAAAAGAATACATCTTGCATCTCTCAACCCTCTCCTGTATAATGTCAAGTTTTTGATACCAAACAACTTTCCACTGAATTCCATGGCACAAATAACTTCTACAAAAATATTGAAACCAATCATTACTGTATTACATTTTGATTCCCCTAAAATATTTTTAACATATTGCTGACGTGGACAAGAATTTTCATCATGAGCGCAAACAGGAGACCATGGATGGTGATTCTCGTCTTGCATGCTCTCACTTGCAAGGCATCTATTATTGTTTTAAGTAACTACAGCTCTTTTCTGAGTGATATTAGCACTTTCTTTCTAGATACGAAAACCTTTCGCGACCTCCTATAATCACTTTGGTCAGAAAATTACAAGGATTTCTCATGTTTTCGAACAGGCAAAAATCGTTGATTGCAACTCACCAAGAAAAGGACTAGGAACTATGGTATGGCAGGTACTGTAGTGTCCGTCGGTAATGTGTTAATAAAATGTGAGTTCATAAATTTACTTTCATTTGCTTAAATTAAATGTGGGTCCCAGTTACTAATCATATTATGTATATTCTACTACCCTCGTAAAAAGTTTCCCACTTCGATGATCTTGAAGCAACTGGAAATACATTTTAAAATTTTACCAAATACTTAAAATCAACGTACCCATGAAAAAATTTCCTTGCACAACCCGATTGAGAGCACATAGAAGAAGGCGGCCAGCATCTTCTGCAACAGGCTGACGCTGCAAATGTGCTCGGAAGCTTGGACTAGAAACAACCAAGTTAGCACACGAGCGCCAAAAGACACAAAGTGTAGGCAGTAGTTGACAATAAATATCTTGATCTTCTTTTGTAAGAATTATTCCAGGCATTGCATCATTAGTATTAGAAGTATCCACAGCATTTTTGTTAACATCCACAACACTTTCATCCACACCTTCAAGCATTGATTTTGCATCTTCAGAATTAATATTGGAGTTCTCATTGTCCAATCCATCAGAATTTTCAGTAGTTTCCTGGGACATTTTGTTATCATCTAATTCTGTATCACTCGTGGTATTCACAGGAGTTGAAGATCCATTAGAAATACCTGCTGACCGACTATTTGTATACTTGTCCAAAATAACTAATAGTCGTTGAGAAGAAGCCTCCATAGCATTTTGTAGCATGTTCAGGGATGGTAGTTGCTTTAAGTCACATACATGAGATTCACTTCCATTATGTACCTTGGCCTCTGATTCCAATTTCCAGATTTCAACAATGGCTATCATTTCCAATACTGAACAACATAGTTTCGAGAACATAGGCAAGGAAATCAGATCTAAAATATGATTTAATCCACCTTGTGAAATAAAATAATCTGCAAAGGTAATACTGCCCAATAACGAAGAAAATATGGAGAGGCAAGAGAGTACGTTGAACTTTGAAACATCATCTTCTGTTAACAAAAACTGGGTTTTTGCAACACAAAATGTTGGATAGAAGACATTGAAAAGTAATTCTTGCTTAACATGTGGTGTACATCTTGGAGAAACTTTCAGTAAATGGGATGTGATATCATGGCAAAGTTTTATATCAGATGACTGCAGCAAGTCTTGAAATAATTCAAGACAACTCCAGGGATTTCGAGCACTTGGTACCTCAAAAGTGGTTACAAGAGAAATCTTATCAGCATCTCCAAGTTTGGAAGAGACCTGATACTCTTTAGCAATCCGGCCCTTCTGTCCAGCCTCAAACGATTCTTCTGTAGAGTAATCTGTGCTAATAGGCTTGGAAATTAATGTGCTCTTATAACAAATAACACATGATATCTTATTGTCAGCAGTTGCAATTGCACCCAATTCAGAATAAATGGTTCTCTCCAACAAAGCAAACACTAGATGTCGACACTGACTTCCGTTTTTCTTTACAATTTCCAGTAGAGGTGCAATCAACGAGCGAACAGGAAAACAACAGCATGTACCGCACATCATCATGACTTTTATCACTCTAGATTCAATTTGCAAATTGTTTGAATTCAGCAGTCTCACCAAGACCATAAACAAAGAAGCAATACAGCATGCATGGTGAGGATTTGCAGCAACAATGCAGGTACTGTACACAGCACCAAACAGATCGAGATGATGGTGAGTTTCTAGAGCTGCAGTACTAATGCACTGTTTATGCCTTGTCCTACGGCACTGATGAGAATGTATTATTTCACACCGCACTTTCTTCAAAGCTGCAATTAACTGACCTGTTAAGTCAATAACTTTCTTTGCTCTGGAAATTGAAATCTGAGAATTCACATGGGGCAAACTTATAATAGCTGTAATTGTTTTCTCCACCAATCGCCCACCATGACTTTCAGCAAACAGTTGAAACAATTCCAAGAAATCTCTGAATTTGTCAACAGTGCAACGTTGCAATAATAAGCAGTATAAAAATGTAATTATACCATACATACAACCAAATATAAATTCTTGTATCTTACAAGCTTCTGTTTCAGATACTGCTTTTGTACTCTGCAGGTTAGAAATAATTGCATCATCTAAATCACACTCTTCTTCTGCATTTTTTGCTGCAGCAGATATTTTACAAATAGCATCTTCAAGAACTTTTAAAAGGACTGGAAGCATGCCATTACGGATCACAGTCATGGTTACATCAGAATATAAGAGAATTTTTTCTAGAGCAGCAAGCAATAATTGTGTCATAGCTGATTTTAATTCTGCAACCTCTGTAGATGTGAATGGCTCAGTTGGGGCAGAACCGAATTGCAAGGAACATAAATTTTCCAAAGAAAAGTTGATGGCTTGAACTGCAATTTGATGTGCATTATCTGAAGCTACATTTATTTCAGAGGTACATAAACTCTGAAGAAGGTGAATAACAAGCTGAAAAAATTCGTAACTGCAAATTTCACTCGCCAATACTCTCAGAACACGTTCATCTTTGAAATCATCTGGAAATTTTCGCTCTTCCTTTGAATCACGACCTCCTCTCTTCAATGGAGTGTAATTGTGACTATCCAAACGAGCTTCATCCTCACTTCGAACAACAGAGGTAAAATAATCAAAATCCATAGGGTCTAATCTTATTTTTAAAGTGCTAGCCTTACTGGGCAGTGTATCCAAGTCTTCTTCTAAATGTTCAGATTCACTAGTGGCACCTTCTGTATTTCCTTTGGTGCCATCTGTGCTGACTACAGTCTTTGACCTTCTCAGGCGCCCTGTAGAAGTATTACTGAAACTTCGGTGAAACTCTGACCGAGATGGGGGACACAAATTATAGTTATGGGTAAATGAAGGCAAGCGAAATTTGTTTTTCAGAGGTGTCCGAATTCGGAAGACATCTTCTATATTGGTTGCTGGCTTTTTTGGAATATAAGGATTCTGAGCTCTCACTTCTTTTTTGTTTTTCATTGGTTTCTGAAGACATACTGGATACAATGATATTAAAAGACTTGCTAATTCACGACCACAGGATAAATTCTGAAAGCAGAGAGAAAATTTTTAATCAATGAACACAGTTATCACAGCTATCAAATCAGCTAACATTCATACCCTGAAGAAATTTACAAGAACAACCCTTACTTTAAATACCATTCTTTCATTACACTGTAAGATTGATACACATATTATTATTCACCTATTTTTAACAAACAATACACCACATAAGTTAAAGTTTCTAAATTGATACTAGATGTAATGAGAAATTTCAAGATATAGCACAGTAGTTCCCAAATTTTTCTAGTGCATCCATATTTTTAAAGAAACTATACAATTTAATGTACATATCAGGTAGAAAGACAGTAATTTATTGCATGTGGCGGCAGAAGATGACATAGATCCCTACGATGCAGCAATTACACAATTTCCAAAGCAATTACAAAGAAGAAACTAAGGTCTAAGTTCTTAGGTTCTAGGTAACACTGTGAAATTCATATGAAATAAAATTGTTTTGTAATAGGTTTTATAAAGACCTACATTTCTTTCATACTATTTTTATTATCTTTACTATAATTATCCATTGCCATGAAGTGAAACATTGATCTGCTCACACCCTACTGAGGCTTCAATTTCATTGCTTCGACTGAGAAAAAGGATTTCAATTTTACAAATACAGCAAAACCCTGTTAATGGAAAATCCTTTATAAGAAAATCTCTCTTACAGGAAACAACACTCATGGTCCTCAGGACAGCCGTGTAGACAATTACCCACTAACAAGAAACAAAATTCCATTCCCCCAGTGTCACTTATAATAAGGTTTTGCTATTCTGTTCTTTTCTAGCATATGAAAATAAAGACTGCAATTCAAATTTGAAACATTAGAATCTTATAAGATTTAATGTGAACACAACAAATCATCAAAAGAACAAAACAAAACAAAACTTGGAAACTACATTTAATGAACAAATATTGAAGCTATTAAACTCCCATTTGGAAGGGAAAACATGATACAAAAAATAATTTATAATAGAGAATACATTTCCAAACATAATGAATTATTCAATAGAAAAACCTTTATCACAAAAGCTTGACACAACCTAATCATTAACTTCTTGACATTAGCACTCCCAGTTCTTTTCAACTGGAAACAATTAAATTAATTCATTTTTTTAAATTGTTTTCAAATTACCCAGATTATTACTGTATCTGCTGGCATGTTAACATAGACTTTCCCCAAAATGTTTCCCTAAGAAAGGTGCACCTATGCCAATCCTCAATTTTAGAGGTGGCATATAAAGCTATGGCTACTTATGAAGAAACAGTTTCTTGATCTGAAAATGAAAAGAATGCATAAATTTAATAACACAACATAATAATTCTGTACATGATTGAACAAGATTTACAAAATAGCATCAATTTTCAATTTTTTGTTTGAATTTTAATTTTCTGCATCAAAATATTTTGCATTTAATGAACATGACAAGTGTTTTATTAACTTAGTTACAATATTTCCATAAGTTAACTTTTCATTTTCTCACAAGAAATTAACATCTAAGTACCCTTCCCTCCATTTCTAATATATATTAATACAATATAATATATATTAATACAATATAATATATATTAATACAATATAATATATATTAATACAATATAATATATATTAATACAATATAATATATATTAATACAATATAATATATATATATATTATATATATATATTTATTTTACATGTTGAGAGTACTATAGCTTAGAGGCTGGAAATAGATTATTCTCCAGCATCTAATAAATTAATCACCTATTTCCAAGTGATACTATATATAAATTTTCTAGTACTTCTTCAGGCCCTTAAATTTACAAATTTCATATAACATAGTTAATGAATCTGTGAAAACATCAATATCAGATTCCATACTTGAAACAAAATCATTTACATAAACAATCATCTTGTGCAAAATAATATTTAATTGAAATGTATTATTGGACATAGCAATATACACAAAGGCCTATAAAATCTTGATGTATACTTTAGAATACAAGTAGACAATTCAAAAGAGGTGTTTTAATCACGCATGAATCATGAGAAAAATATTTCTGTTAAATTCTGAACACTGACTTTTTGCATTATTATCACACTTACTCAACGCCTTGGATACAATAAAACTACCTGATGATAAATATGCAACATTAAAATTCTAAAGTGATATCACAAAATTCATGGCCAATAAAACTTTATTTCAGATTGAATGAAATACTTGGTAGTATGTGAGCTGCATCAAGTACATACAAAAAAAAATCTGGCACAGATATACCTAATTCAAGCAATTACTTTCTCATTTGTATTTCAAACCAATATTTTACGTTCAACATGAAGTATTATCTTTCAAAGAAATTGCGTGGAACAAAGTTTTCAAAAATATTTATAACAAAATTTTATAAGAGTGGACTAAAAAAATGTTTTAACTAATCATACAATTCAACTGTTTCCAATTTCAAAAGTTAATAAATAGAAAGTAGGTGGAGAGTTATTTGAATAGATCTGCAGACAAGGTAATGCACTTTTCAAACCAAGAAGACAATTTTCTTTACATCTCAAAAGGTAGGACAACCCAGTGGTAACTTTAGTTACAAGTCAGATATTTTGTTCTAGAAGTACAGAATTGATGCAAAAGCTGCTTTCAATTGTTGTATACAATAACTTAATCTTCTTATATTCCAGAAAGAGTTATCTCTTTCTCTTTAGACTAGGTTCAGCGATTTTTCATTTTTTGATATGCATGCATACTAAAAACAGTTGCTGTACAATGTTCTTTACAATATAGTCTTTACACATATCATTCGCCAAGATTTAAAACTTTTTTATTTGCTTAGTATGTGAGTAATAGTCACTAACTTTCAATGGTAAATTATTTTGCAAAACTCCATGTACATTTTGTACTTTGAAAGATTTTCTAGAAATCGTGACGGCATGAAGTGCTAAATTTTTAAAAAAATGACACCTTGAGTCTAGGCACTATCGCTATTTGACTGCCTGATAAATATCCTAATGCTAATAAGGACAAACATTCTGACAACCTGGATGAGAAAGTATCTTCTCAACCTCAACATTTCCTCAACCATTTTTGCACTTCAAAACAATTTTGCAATTCTCAAAGAGGGCATCATATTGGGCTACATGGATAATGATATAGGAGTTAGTGATGAAACTGCTTCATCAAGCACAAGCTCTGACACGGTAATCGGTCACGGTCTAAAATCTAAACAAACATCATCTGTTGAATGGCATAAAAGCAAAGACCTGTCACACAGATTCCGGAACTGAAATCTGAGTATCGTACAACTGAAAATTTGTTGAAGAATTCAGTAAGTTGTCCTGTCAATGCTTTTCAGACTTATTTAAAAAAGTAATCTTTTAGATCATTGATACAGACAGATATGGAGGTCAACATTTAAGTCACGATATGTGTGTCCCAACTGATGAGATTTTATGCACCAACGGTGTTATGCTTCTATCCAGCTATCATAGCCTGCCTTCCTGACTTTGGAAGGCTGAACCTGATTACATGTGCCTGTAGTTGTGAATGCCATTCGTTGAAATAGTTTTGATCACGTTATAAGTGTAATACATCAAGTGGACAATTCTACAAGTGATGAGAGGAACAAGTTATACAAAGCGCACCCTCTTTATGATATTATGAATTCTAATTTCAAGCAGGTAAATCCAGGTCTAACAGCATTGATATACTCTACTATGGTAAACATGGAGCCAAGAAATTAATTAGAGAGAAGCCAATAAGATTCAGCTTCTAAGTCTGGGTAGCAGCTGATCCATCAGGTTACATATATTATACTGAACCATACTGTGGCACGCCTCTACTTGCTCACCTACCGTAGGCTTAGGCCAAGGAGCAGATGCAATTTTAGGTCTAGGAAGACATTTAAATCTAAGAAAGGATGTTAGACTCTACTTTGACAATTTGTTCACAGCACTTCTACTAGAACTTGCATCATGAGGATTACTCCGATTGCATCATATCGGAACTCTACAAGAAAAAGAGTAAAATAAAAGTACATGCAAAACTAACTGGAAAAAGCAATCGAGATGAAATATGGTAGAATCCTCCACTGGGAATAAACTTCTAGCACGCTGGAACGACAATAATAATATCCGTTCTCACCTACTGCAATGGAATTTATCCCATGGTTGCTGCCAGCTGTAACTCATGGATAGAAAAGAAAAATAAATTGTGAAAATGCCAGGATTAATAGACAATATATCAACAAATACAAAAGGCATAGATTTGAGATCAGTTCGTGTCCACGTATAGATGTGGCATATGGTCAGAAAATTGGTGGTGGCCTTTATTCACCTGGGGCATTGATAAATATTGTGTACAAGGATGGTTTCTACCAAAGCTGTGGAAATAACATTTCTCTACTAGAATTCAAGCATCTATGTGCCACCCAGTTTCTAGTAACTTATGGCAGAAGTCTCCAATATTACCCAGAGTAAGAACAACCTTTCCAAATGCAATTCAAGACATACATGTAGATTGCACGGATTATGTAGAAGAGAAAGGTGAAAGCAAATATTGCTGATGCAAGGTTTGCGGTAACAGCATCATATTCAGTTTTAAAAAAAGGTAATGCATCACTTCATCCAGCAAATCATTTCAAAACATTCCACAGTGTCTAAAAGATGAGCTTTCCCTATTAGAACCATCGAAATTATATTAAATCATTCTTAGGTTTCATGTCTAATTCACAGAAAAAAAATTTCTAAATAATCCTTGCACAATTACTTCACCATTTATTAATTCCCCTTTATCCCAATGAAAATTTAAGTTGCCAGATCATTTTCCTAAGCATGTTTGATTTTGAATGTGATATTTGGTGTAATAAATGTTCAGAAGTATTAGTTATAAATTTAATTTAAAAAAATGACTAGAGATTATGGACATTAATGGGTTAATATTGCAAGCAAGCTTTTAGAAAACTTCAACAATGGAAAATTGTAAAAAGAAATAACCAATTGGTTCTCTTGCATTAAGTATCCAACTTTCTCGGCAACAATACTGACAGGGCTAAGAGACATGGGGAGACCCCAAATGAAATGGTTGGATCAGGAGCACTTGGTCCCACACTAAAATCCCACCAGGTGTCCCGGGAAATAGAAACAGGCTACCAGCGGTATATGATGATAAAATTTACGAAATAACAATAACTATTACACATGTAAGTATAATTTTTAAATTCCACAACACAAAAGTTAAATTTTAAAAAGAGATAGTTATATTATGTGAACCTCAAAAATGTTTTCACAAGTCTATTAACCATCACAAGTCATAATTTATCATTGAAAGAAGTCACAAAATTGTTTTAATTTAATATGGATACACTAAAATTATTATGAGTAAGAGAACAAAAAATGTATTTTATAAATATTGTTTCTTACCTGTACACCAAGGCAATGCAATACTGCCAAGCTTCGCCACCCACGCCCATGCAGAAGATAATGGCAGAGTGGTGCCAAATCTTCTCCATCTCCAGGTTGTGAACAGATCTGATGGACATCAGTTAGTAATTCACAACCGATTAAAGTAGCAACACCACCTACCAAGCTGCAACATATATTTTTTTTTTTAATAAATAAATAACAGCAAATTAAAAGAGTAAAACTGCACAAAAACTGGTAGATTCAATTCTTGCAATAAGAATTTGGTAAAAGCTGTCATTGAAACATAGCATTTCCATGAAATTGGCAGAATTTATTTAGTCACTAGATACTTACAGATTATGTAAAAGGAATAGATCAACAAATCAAGAGCACTTTTTCATAAAAAAAATTGTACTTCAATCACAGACACCTGTCAACTCACCAGAATGACAGAATATCCTCCACTGACTTTCCTTCATGCACTTGTGCCAGAAACTCTGCCAAAAACACATCCAGCCATGTAGATTTCTAAAGAAAATGAAATGCATGTATTAAAATGTTAAGGCTGCAATGTTGGATGAAATAAACACATTGGTGGCATATTTATGTATTTTACCTCGTATGATGAATGCTCAGACTGTATAAATAATTCCCATAACTGCTGAATTTTACTTGGTGGAGTCATGTTACAAACAAATATCTTACATGACACTTTGCAAATACAGACGCTTCATGAAGCCTGGAAAAAGATTCATCACCAAATAGATTTAACCTGTTGTAGTAAGCTTAAAGCTTTCATTGCACTAATAATCGAAACGGGTAGTCGGGCACTATGTGAATGGCACATTAAATTGTTAGTAAATTAAATATGGCAATCTGCAGCTTCGCACAGTATGTATTAAACGATCTTACACGTTATGACAGTTGTCAAAAAACGTATGAAGGATTCCTTTGACGAACGACCAACAGGTATATTTAACAAACGCAACAGAATGTCAAAAATATATGAACAGAACTTAACCCATATTCCTGCAATAACCTTCACTGCACACGCTCACCACACTTGCCGACTGGCGACACTACCCGCACTACCCGTACATTGCGTACTTCGGTCGTTCTGGTCAGTTTCTATCCTGTCACATTCTGGTCACATTGCAGGATATCGCTTTACAAGCGGTTAGCAAGAATGTGGTGGGAGAAGGCGCTGAATTGCCGAACACTGCTACCTGTTGGCAATACTTAGAGTTGTCATTTCGAAGCGCGCTTTAAGAAATCGCAATGTGGACCTACATTATGCTAATTACACAATTTCAACGTTTAGAACATAAAAAACACATTTAACGTTATATCAATGCACATATATGACAATGTCGAATGAATCTGAAATGAATGAACAGTTTTTGAATGCTGAATTTAAATGATACGAGAGTTTACATTTTGCATAATCTACATTTGCTCCTATTTTCCTAAATCTGGGGAATATACAAGATTTATTGCCAGTGAATTTCTTTGAAATATTACGTTATTTCTCACTTTTTACTCCCCTACTGAAATTACGAGTAGTTTGTTATCGAAAGTACAAGTATCTTCATGAAAAGCAGTGGTAAATCATAATATTATTACGAAAAAATTATTTGTATTGCAGATTTTCAGATAGAGAACAGGATCTTATGTAATACTATTTCTTTACAGGTTCTCTCAACTCTTCTCTCGACGACGTAGGTGTTTCCTGCTTGTAGAATACGAGACATTCCAAACTTTCGTTAAATGTCTAGTAGAAGAATGTACAGGAATTACAAACTCTTCCTCACATTTCGTACTCCCCAACAACAACAACAACAACAACAACAACAACAACAACAACTACAACAACACAACTACAACAACACAACTACAACAACAACAACAACAACAACAACAACAACAACAACAACAACAACAACCGTTTTACTATGCTCCCGACACGCAGGAGGACCGACTTAGGTTGCTTAGAGCATCAATTGACGCTACTGCAGTACCTCTGACCAGCAGATCTTAGGGTTCGAGTCCTGACGGTGGTAGGATTTTCGACACTGACTAGATAGCTATACTGCGGATTTTCAGAGCTGCGTTTGAAGTAAATCAGCTGTTTCGATGTCATCCAATCGGAAGGCTGAACGCAACCATTAATACGTCACTGTAGTGACGTAGAAAGTCCCGATTGGACGGCACCTTAACAGCTGATCAAATGTCACACGCGGCTCGGTAAAAACCGCAGTATAGGTCGAAATCAGCCGTTACCTGGAGGCCAATTTTAGTGGTCGGCTGCTCTGGTCAGTATTTTTCCATGTTTTTTCGCGTCAACACCAGGCGAATACCGGATCAGTGCCCTAACAAACGGGACACAGACTGTGCGGGAACTTTCCTTCCTCTTCCTTGTCCTCGCCTCACCCCTTACACACACGCATACTACACTACAAAAAATATCGGGAGGTTAGCGCTTGCTCCTGGCTGGAGCGATGCCCCCGTTGGTGGAAGATACCTGGTAGGGGAAAACCCCGCAAGCCTGTCGGCGCCGGACCTCGCCATCCAGTGGGAGGTCACCGCCATCACCCGAGAAAAACACATGCACTACACTTACGGAACTAATTCATTTAGCAGTTGACGCGCCTGGAAACACTAATTAATCAGTCATACAGGAAATTCCCTCTCGACAGGACTCGTTTATTATTATTATTATTATTATTATTATTATTATTATTATTATTATTATTATTATTGCTGCTGCTGCTACTAATGCTGAAAACACTTACTACACAAATATCGAGTTAAAACATCAAAGGCGCTTCCGCATTCGTACAAGAATTCGTTCCAGTTTTGCGTTCGAATCACCTTTCCCGAAAAAAGTATTTTAATTGAAGACGGCACTGATTCCAATTACACACTTAAGAGATTATTTGTAACATAGAAATGTGTTTAACATTTAAATAGATTATCATATAGAAATTTTATACCAATTCGCGAGAATTACTCACCGGGGAAAACGCACAAAATTAAAAGATGCCTTGCAAAGTCTTCATATAATTCCTCCAATACAGTGAGGAAAAAAAAATCCGGTTTATATTTCCACGTTAACTGCACAAGTAACATTCCTTATACAAAGAGTGACTTGCAGCTTCGTTTCTGATGAACGCTCACAGCCATTAGGCTATATTACATTCGTGTGCAGGAGCAGCCTCGAATTAAGCATGGAGTCTCCCGCTCCGAGCCTCCGCAGTGAAGGGACTTGAAGTTCAACGTGACGCTCCGCAATCGACAACAAAATCGATCTTCTCCGCATGCAGTTCGAGTTGAATATCACTTTGAGCATCTGCGCATGCGCGGTTGTCGACTGCTCAAAGTCCGTGACAGAAACTTTCCTTCCTACGTGCGCCATCGTTCGCAGTCTGTCTTCTCAGATATCAGCAATCGGATCGTGTTAAACTATTTGTCGGTCTTCGCCGAACTCATGAATATGAGCCTGCTCTCGCGAGTCACATTTCTCTTTACGTCTGGGCTTACAGCTTGGCGACAGGCAGTATTGAGTTACAAGTTCATCGAATTTCTCAGAACAGATGATGTCCTTACTACCTTTCCTTGCTTGTCACGAGAAATAATCCTATCGTCAACGCCTCCTCAATGTTTTTTTTTTAAATTTGTTGCGTCTTCCTTGATGCAACGCGTCTCTGAACCCTTGTTAGGCGTTGAGCAATTGCCACGAAGTAATCCTTCGTTATTATCTGTGCCAAGTCTCGCCACGTCGCAATTAGTCAGTATGGGCAAACTGCGTTCCAGCGGATTCCGGGTACTAGCCTGTCGTCGTACATGTGCGGCGGCGGAGGATGCGGAGAAAAAGCTTGAAACCCAAGATGCCCACCCCAAGGACTTGTAACCCCTTATAGAGCAAAAAGCCTCGCTCGTGGCTCATAGCGAAGTCGCTAGCCTTTCACCACTGAGCTCCGGGTTCGATTCCCGTCGTCATGTGAAATTTGTTCCATCAAAACGCGTTTGGCTGCTTCACAAGCGCTAGTCCAACCCCAGTGAAGTGTCCTAAACCCTACCCGTATCCTTATTCCATCCCAATTCTGGGCGCTGGGTAGTGACGCAGGAGCGCGTGATAGGAGGCGCGTACGCGGAGATGCTACCTGGTGGTCCTCTTGACAACTCCCTGCGACGAGACTTGACAGACGTAAAATACAATGTTAACGGAGGATTACTCCAAAGTACAAGCGCTCAACGCCCTGAAGGGGCGAGGAGACGCGTTTCAACAATAAAGATTAGATTGTAGCCCATGCAGAGGGCTGTGTGACCAACTTACTCGAACTTGATTCCCGCGATAGAGTTGGTGGAGCGAGTAGCAGCGTATCAGTTGTAGGTGCCTCAAACGTTGATTCTGACGGAATTAAGTGAGCTCAAATAAACAGGAATATAATTTCAAGTTCGTAAAATGGGCAGACTCGCCGATAAAATTGTACACTCTATTATCATGTTACATCTAATAGACTTGCAGCTTCAAGTATTTTACAAAGTGCGGTCCAGAAACGAAAGGTATCGGCGGATCGTGAACAATGAAAAAGGTTTTAGAAAAAGTACTTAAAATATCAGCATTTCTTGCAAAGCTAAAGGGTAATTCGTGCTCGAAGATTCGGGAAACGATCGGTTCTGTTACTAAGAAAGCTAGTGGGAATGCTCGACTTACCGAAACATTTCCTCCTCTTGCTGTTATTCCTAGGGCCCAGATTTTAATGACCTAAATATCAGCAAAATATACAAGCATTTATGACCTAAAACATATTCGAGACGTAAGTACAATATGACGTGAATATGACCTTAATAAATAAATGTGACTTTATATAAATGCATTTAGAAAACTTCTCGTTGATTTATTTATACAAAATTCACTCCAGAAGAAATTGTAACTAGAACTTACCATTTGCAGTCTTTGAAACTAACCAGAATTTACTTTTAATTTTGTTTGCGCTGATTAAAAAATACAAAGAACAGAAAAATGCAAATCCTATACTTCTTCGTCAGTGCTTTTCTCTCGAAAATCAAAAACAAATCCTCGGAGCTTCGTGCTTTCGCTCGTTTCGGCGTGTTGAAACTCAGTAAATTGGTGAACACAGTGTTCAAACTGAACAGCGTGACTCCGTATGCTATGTTTTTGTGGGGATCCTTCTCTGTCAGACTGGGAGAGGTGGCTCAGTGCATCAATCGACGCCACTGACGCCTGTGACCGGGAGGTCCTAGTTTATCGAAACTAGGGAATCGTCCCGATGGCGACAGGATTTTCGCCCCTAGCTTTTCAGCTAGGTCGAATTCAGTCGCTGTCTGAAGGAGAATTCTAGCGGCTGGCTGCTCTGATCGGTAGTTTTCCGTAGTTCCTCCGATCAAAACCAGGCGAATGCCGGAGCTCTAACAAACGGGCCACAGACCGCGCGCGATCTTTCCTTCCTCTTCCTTGTCCTATCACCCTTACACACACACATACTAACATTCACTACACTACCACACGTGCCGAGAGACGGTCAGGGGCTTAGAACTTGTCCCGGCTGGGGCGGTTTCCCGCTAGTGGAGATACCTGGTTAGGGAAACCCTGCTAGTCGACCGTAGGCTACGGAAGTCGCCATCCAGCGGGGGAAGATCACCTCCTCCTCCCTATAAAAATATGCACTACACTTACGGGACTAGTGACCTCGTTAGTTGACGCGCCTGGAATCTCGGTTTCGAGAATGTTTCGTCCAGCCCACACAACAATGGGTTACGTCAACGAAATGACTTTGTGCAACACTATTTAATACACTACTGTACGTTACGAAATATTTGCAGTCATGGGAAAAATTAGCCGAAATATGAGCTTTTAATAAAAAGGTATGAATATTACTTTATATGCACAATAAAAATTTATGTTTCTGTAATAATGATATAATACCTATTCGAGCAAAAATTGTCGTAAAAGTTCCCCGAGTTTCAGAAAAAATATGACTTAGTTCGAAAATATATGGCTTGACATTTAAATCCGGGCCCTGGTTATTGCTCAACAACTACTTAAAACGCTTTTTTAGTGCAAGAGATGATTGAGATTTTAGTGCGAGATAAAAGATAAATCTACTTTCTTTCTTCTTGAATGTCTATAATGAATGTTTATAATTTATTATTAACACAACCAGTTCCATTTTTATTTTTGACATTCAAGAGTAATCTATGTATGTTGATTACATATATGTAGTATTTTTTGATTACATGACGTGTCGGCTACACCTTATACACATCTTCAGACCTTTCATAAAATAGAGTTGGAATTACTGCACTAAAATATTTACATTATAGACATTATTAACATAGTAAGCGTGCGTACTTCCGCTCGCTGTTCCTTCATTTCTGTTACCGTCCACTAAGTAGACCGCCTACTAGCATCTACCGCGAGCGGAAGTACCCTCGCTTACTAAACTAATAATGTATATAATGTAAATGTTCTAGTATAGTAATTCCAACTCTATAGGGTCTTGGTGATGAGGGTCCTTTTAGAATTTTTCTATTAAGCTAAATTTGGAAAGGATTTTTCCGGGGGAAGGGGCCCTTACTTAGTAAGATGAGAAAGTATTCTTGCGCCGGAAGACGGCGAACTTTTGACAGAAAATCTATTATTGCTTAGTAATGGAAACAAAAATGGTGATAAATCTTGTTCCTGTGTGGAGGAAATTTCTTCCTGAAACACGTTCTGTAGTCTGAATCCATGTTTTGTGGGTAACTGTAATTAAAAAAATCGATTAACGGCAACACGTTTGTCAGTCTGCCCGTTCGTCTGTCTGTCCGTCTATCCGTGGTCAATGCTAGCATCCAAACCGTGCAGCCGATTTTCTCCACAATTGACATTTCCTGATAGATTTAAAAGAACTCGAGGGCTTGAGAGGTTTTGACCAGATATTTTAATTTTGGAGGATATTTTACATGAAACTTCCTTTACGTTTTCAAAATTTTCTCAAAAAGACTTCAAATTTTTTGATTAAATTTTGTTCTCGGAGAGTGTAAAGAACGCTTAAAAGTATGAAGTGAGTCTCACTTTCGTTAAAATCTCTTATTTTTCGAAAATTTCAAAAGATCAAATTATTTTTCGGCACCTTGCTACAACTGCGAACAAATGGTGCTACAAGAGCACATACTTTCTCGCACTAGTGGCGATAGGCGCGGGGGCTGAGAATTTCACTTCGGTGACGGAAGCTTCAGCGAAGACGTGTGTGACAGGGGGAAAGGTGGAAACGGCGGAGACGGCGGAGACGGCGAAGACGGCGGCGACGGCTATCAGGGATGTTTTCCCACCTATGTGTGGGAGCACTGAGTCTAGTGTCGGGATGACTGCGGCGCTGGAACAGTCAGGAATCGGGGAGACTGCGGCGCTGTAGGTGGGAGTCGAGCTTTGGGCAAACTGCGGCACTGCAGGTGACGGGATCCGAACCGTCGGCAGCGCGGGAGGGGATGGGCCTCGGAGCAGGCGTGAGAATAAATGAAAAAACTGGGACCAGATATGTTCAGGTAAGGAACGGTTTTCTAAGATTGTTGCAGGTAAACTGTCGACGTATAATTAATAAAACCATTGAGTTTTGGAACCTAGTTGATACATGCGATCCAGATATAGTGATAGGGACAGAATCGTGGTTAACATATGAGGTAGCTAATTCTGAAATGTTACGTTTCTGCTATAAATTATATCGTAGAGATAGAAAAACAAGATGCACTGCGTCAAGAAATCGTTAATACTTTGGAATATTTGATTAAGTGAACTTTGAAACTTTAGGAATGGAAATTGTCGTACTAGACGGCGTGGAAATTGCTTGTTACAGACCGCCAAACGACGGTTATTAAATTCTTAATGAAACAGGCGACAGGCTGGAAAACAGAAACGGTCGTCCTATTCTTGTCGCTGGCGACTTAAACCTTCCCGACGCTAACTGGAAAGGAGAGGTACGCGACAGGAAAATTCAAAAGCGCGTCAACCGACTGGTATGGAAATGGGATTAACGGAGGTAGTCGATCAAACCACGCGGCAGAGTGCAATTTTGGACATTGTCCTTGGTTATCCTGCAGAAATGTTCCTTTCTTGGAACGTCTTTCAGAGAATTAGCGACCACAAAGCAGGGATGGTAGAAGTACTAGCAAACGTGATTAGGCGATCTAAGGCAAAAGGAACAATAGTCAGGCAATAAACAAAAGCAAATGTTGAAGGATTACGTAGTTTCTTAAGAGAATAATACGACCAATTTCTAAGAACAGAAGGTGGAATGGAGGAACAGGGCGGAGCTTTCAAAACAATCCTAGAAACAGCTTTAGATACGTTCGTTCCTTGCAAAATACTGAAACGTGATCCTGATGCTGAGTATTTTAACGGGGTGATACGGCATTGAAAGAGAAATGTTAGACTAGCATTTAATAGCAGACATCGCAGCATTGCTGACATGATAACTTTTAAAAAATACTACAGGGAATTAGATAAAGAAAAGTAAATTGCGCATGAATTATTTTTTTAAATATTTTAGAGACAGGAAGAAATAATTGGTTAGGCTTGTACAAATATGTCCGCAGACCAGGAGGAGTAAGGAAGAAATTCGAGTCTCTGACATCACCTCACTGCACGACGATAAAACGAAAGCAAAACGTTCATCGCGTATTTTGTATCGGTATTCAAACCAAAACGGGCGCAGGAGCAAGTTAATTATTTTCCAATTAAAAACTAGTTCAAACATCATGCATGGGAACTCCGCAAACGCATAAAATCACCAGAAAACAGTAAATCACGTGGGCCAGACGCATCTCGACAGATTTTATTGAACTCGGTGGTGAGGCAGTATTGCCCTATTTGTTAAGATTATTAAATGTTTCTATTAATAATGCAAGTTTACCAGACGATTGAAAGACTGCTATAGTTGTTCCAATTTTCAGTGGTGTATACTGCTTTCATGCCCTGGGCTCCGCTGACCTTAGAAATAAACTTTGATTATATAACTATACAAATCTTCGATTATGTTTTTGGTCTAGTGTGTACTACTTTTGTTATATATATATATATATATATATATATATATATATATATATATATATATATATATATTCATGAAACATTCATTTTTTACAATTTCTCGTTATACGAACGACGATTAAAAGGATAAACGCCGTTCATTACACTCACTGTCAACAAACAACGAAGTTTGATGTGATAATTTTTCATAATATCGGACCAAATATCTGACTCTGACACTATCACATACTTCATATGTTGCCATTTTATCACTTAAACCGCGCTTAATATAGTCCATTATGTATTTGTACACTCACCACCCATCGTGTCGTGCACATCTAATTTACTCTGTCCGTTTTATTTCTAAAACTTCGGACACTTAGAGGAAAAGCTTTGAAAGTTGCTGCGGGTAAACTGTCAAATCCACAGCCTCCGAACTGCTCCGAGCGTGTCAAGAAACTGCTCAGGAAATCGGAAACCGGAGCCATTGGCTTACCCTTTCTTTCCAGTAAGTGGGGGGAGCCGCCTCTTCGGAGGACTGATGCGCCGACATGGGAGCGATTTAATACACATCTCAACAGAACAGATTATACAGACTTTTGAAAAATGTATGTCACTGAAAAAGAATGTGACCTAAAATTATTTTTAATACAATACATCTTGTCAGATTTTTGTTCTCGTAATTTTCTCGGGCTACCGCCGGTAGCCTCGGTAGCACACAGTATACGCCACTGCCAATTTTCAAAAATGATGATAAAACAAAAGTATGTAATTATACACCAGTATATCTCACATCAGTAGTACCTATGCAAAACAATGGAGCATTTAATAGCCGGGTACATTCGCCGCTGATGGGAAAAAGCGAACTGGATTTTTTAGGGATAGCTTGGGTTTAGAAGTGCGAAAGCCAAATGGATTCCCTTTTTCAAGATCTAGTTGACAAAGTTGACCCGGGTGGGAGGGTGGATGCAGTCGTAATTGCAACTTTGCGGAAGCATTCGATGTAGTACTGCATGATCTACTTATTAGGAAATTATTAACTTCAGGAGTTGATGCTAGAGTTGTGAAGTGGACAAGGAATTTCTTATAGACAGGAAACTAAAAGTTCGAATTGGAACTCAGTTTTCGACTGCAGGTATTGCTACTTCAGGGGTTCCACAGGGAAGTGTTTTAAGGCCATTACTTTTCTTAGCATACGTGGATGATCTCCATGGTAACATACAATCAAAATAAAAAACAATCAAAAAGGTGCGTTTATTTGCAGACGATTGCGTTATATACTGAAAAATAAAAGGTAGCGCTAACAAATATGACAGCAGGATTTAGAACATTTATATGATTATGCTGACACAAATGACATGGGGATTAACGGATCGAAAAGCAAAACAATAACGTTCGGGCGGGGACGAAATTATGAGGAACCAGACTATCGTTTAGGTGAGGTCATTTTTCCATCATTCCAAGAGTCGCATTATGCAAGTATTTAGGCATTCATCTAGACAGCAAGTTAGGTTGGGAGAAAATATAAATCAAGTAGTGAGAAAAATGTGGATCGATTGATTGATTTTTTCATGTTTCCGGGCGCGTCAAGTGCTTTGGTTATTAGTCCCGTTAGTGTAGTGCATGTTTTTCTCGGGAGATGGAGGTGACCTTCCCCGCTGGATGGCGTGATCCGGCGCTGACCTACCGTCGGATAGTGGGGTTTCCCCCAAATCAGGACTCTTCCACCACCAGGGCACGGCTCCAGCCGGGACATGCTCTAAGCTCCCGACCGGTCTCCCGAATATGTGGTAGTGTAGTGCATGTTAGTGTGTGTGTGTGTGTGTGTGTAAAGGGAGAGCATCCTCTCCCTTTGCACACACACTTACACTAACATGCACTACAAGGAAGAGGAAGGACAGATTGCGCGCGGTCCGTGGCCCGTCTTTTAGGGCACTGCTCCGGCATTCGCCTGGTGTTGATCGGAGAAACCACGGAAAACTACCAATCAGAGCAACCGGCCGCTAGAATTCTCCTCCAGACAGCGACTGAATTCGACCTAGCTGAAAACGACCTCCCGGTCAGAGGCGCTGCAGTGACATCAGTTGATGCACTGAGCTACCGCTCCCGGTAAAAACGTGGAAGTCCTTGAATTTTGGATTGCAAATTCTAAAGAAAAGTTGCCAAACAAATGCCAAAGAATGAGCATATCTTTCGCTGGTTCGCCCTCTCATGGAATACGGAGTGGCATGTTGAGATCCGTACAGAAAGTCGCACCGGAAAAATCTAGATAGAATAGGGAGGAAAGCGAATAAGTTTACCTATAGAACTAACGAAATAAAAGTCATGGGAACCTCTAGAAACGACAACAAGGGCGAGAGAGCTCTTTATAAACCGTACGTAGGTCAACCAGCTTGGAAGGAAATTCAGGTTAGACTAGAAAAAAAAATTATTTCGGGCCGAAACGATCACACCCACAAAATTTGAACAAGGAAACAAAATTCAGATCTTGGGAAATTTTCCTTTTGTAACAGAGCAATTAGAGATTGGGACGGTTTACCCGCAGCAACTTTCAAAGCTTTTCCTCTAAGTGTCCGAAGTTTTAGAAATAAGTTAGAACAAGCTGAGAGTATTAGATGTTAAATGAGTAACTAAGTGCGGCGAAGTGCTGGTCAGTGTAATTCCTAGCAAAACAGTGTAGTATAGTGTAGTGCAGCGCAGTGATGTGTAGTGAATGCGATCAATGCTTTTTTTTAAAAAATCTAATTTAGCCGATATCTATATAGCTTGTACTGATTTTTGTATCACCAACATATAATTATTGTATATCATGATAAAGTTGAAATAATTATTATAATACTTAATGTTAGTGATAGTATGATTATTGCATTCTCATCTTGCACTGTACTTTTTTGTATTATTATTATTATTATTATTATTATTATTATTATTATTATTATTGTTATGCCTCTGGAATGGCTCATGGGCAGCGTATTATCTTCCTGTGCTGAAGTCCCGGGGTTCGATTTCCGGTCGAGGCAAAAATATAGTTGTAGCTTTCCAAAAGCGTTCGTTTCTGTAGCTTTGTGACGAAGTAAAGCTCAAGCAGGCGGATCTTACTAGATACGGGGAAGAGAATATGTCATGTTCGCCTCATGTCGCTGTTACCCCCAAGAATGGGAATTTAATTAGACCCAGGCAAGGGGGACACCGGTAGCTGGCCGGCGAAGTCGGACTACTGACCCAAAACGTCAAATACATACATTATTGTTATTATTGTAATAATTGTTAATTAACTGCCACCGGGTCATACTCAATTGCAGTTCAAATAAATATATGGATTATTCGTAACTGCTACGCAGTATCACTCTTCTACATGAACCTTTAAAAGTGCTTTCAACCAGCAAAATTTGACACGAAGACTCAAAGACTTATGTCTCTTTTAAAATTATTGGATGTACTAAGATTGACTTGTTTCAAAACATGTCATCAGTTTGAATAAAAAAATAACTTTAAAAATCTTCACTGACTCACTACAATATTTGGCAACTTTGATTTGAGAGCACGAGCATGCAACTTGTAAAAACCTAAAAGGTGCGGGAAGTGAAATGTTAATGTGAGCCTCTACTGGGCAATTATGTTAATCTGAAAAAATCATAATAGAGAATACTTATTCGGTTATTAACATTTTTTATTCTGGCGAGTTTCGGTACTTGTAGTTCAGAAATTCTTGAAATTGATATTTGGCCACAGAAATGGAACCAACAATTTAAAAAACAGAAAAGCATTCTAAAGGTATTTTCGAAACTAACATTTCGTGACAGATATTGGTGCACAAAAAAATATTTTATATATTTGTTGTACATTGCTAGTAACAAATTGAAACGCCGAAGGGGGTCGTTACAAACTTTTTAAAACGAGGTTGCGAACAAGAAAGCTTGAAGAAAGGCTGATAAGCTTTATTTATTTATTTATTTATTTTACGTCAAAAAACAGTTAAAAACTGCGTATGACGTGCTATGGGGAAAAGTGAACTGTGTGCACATTTTCAAAATTCTGTGATCCCTACACTAAGTCATATACTACTTAAATTTTGAATTTTTAAAGGGAGAAAAAAAACAAAAAAAAACTCCCATGTAATAAAATCTATTTTCAAGGATGAATAAGCAATAAATTTTGAATTTTGAATGGGAGAAAAAAAACAAACAAAAAAACTCCCATGTAATAAAATCTATTTTCAAGGATAAATAAGCAATAAATTTTGGCTCTTATTACTTCCTGCCGCGACAACATGGAAACGATAATTTGAATTATTGTATTTCCCACTGAATTCTAGAAGACGTGCACAGAAAATGAAGTTACATTTATGTCCAGAAGCAAAACAAGGGCCATCTCAGCATTTGCTCAATGGATCAGGGAAACTGGACGAAAAACCTGATCGAGATGGGGTCATTGACCCGGAAGCTGTAGTACAATAGTTGTTACAGGTTGTTTATACTCATTTATACAGTCCAAATGGTAATTAATGCTTTATGTATCATTGTTAAAATTAATGTTACTTTTCTTGTGATGCTCAGTATAGTCTCTAATTGCATAGAAACAGTTATGCAGCAGAAACGATTTCACTCGGGATTTAAACTTTTCTATTGAATTTAATCGTTTAATGTCATCTGGCAAAGTGTTGTAAAATAATGTACATGTATTGTATGTGAATTTTTTGTAATGAGCTGTTGATACTGTCACCTGATGAATATGATTTCTACGTCGAGTGTTATAGTAATAGACTTCGGCATTTTTTGAAAATATATTCCCGCCCTTAAGCAAGTCATTTTTTACAAAAACCACTGATTCTTAAATAAAAAGACACGGTAATGGTAGAATTCCTAGATTAATGAAGAGAGGCTTACATGAATCACGTGGGTGGGATTTGGTTATTATTCGTACAATTCGTTTTTGTAATCTAAAAGTCTGGGAGCTTGACGTTGCTGTACATTCATCACAAAATCAAAATTAAGACAAAAGGTGTAATTATACGATTCTCCAAAATAAGAAATTATAGAATCGCATTCTGAAATCATTTAGATTTAAAATCGACATTCGAAAGAAACAATGCCAATTAGGTTAACGTACATAAAATAAAACTCTGTACACGATGCAAAATGAAATAATTGCATTTTTTATATTTATTAGTTTGCTTAATTATGCACACTAATATTAGTTAAAGCAATAATTCGAAAACAATTAATATAGTATAGCAGTAACTGTAGCTGCAGTAACTGATGTCACTGCAGCGCCTCTGACCGGGAGGTCCTAGTTTCGAGTCCTGACGGCGGCAGGATTTTCGACACTAGCTTCCCGGCTATGTCGAATTCAGCCGCTATCTGGAGGAGAAGTCTAGAGGCCGGCTGCTCTGATCGGTAGTTTTTCGTGGTTTCTGCGATCAACATCAGGCGAATGCCGGAACAGTTCCCTACCAAACAGGCACGGACCGCGCATCTGTCCTTCCTCTTCCTTGTCCTATCCTCTCCCCTTACACACACACTTACACTAACATTCACTACACTACCACATATTTCGGGAGACCGGTCGGGAGCTTAGAGCTTGTCCCGGCTGGGGCGGTGCCCCGCTGGTGGGAGAGTCCTGGTTAGGAGATAACCCCACTAGCCGACGGTAGGTCCCCCAGTTGCCAGTTGACCCGCCCGGAAACACGAAAAAATTAATCAGAAACAGATTAAAAAACGGAAATATAGTGCTGGATTGATTAATTAAAATACTACTGAAATTTCAACTTTCAAAAACAGGTTTCCCCCGTTAATTGATGATTATTTATTATTCACTAAAGATTAAAGAGAATGTCAGACACACAGAACTAAACAGACGACTTACTAACTTCACTGGTAACTTTTCGTGTTCTATAAAGAAACACAATGAGGTGCACCTGCTTGATAGTCTATCGAGTAAATATATCTCGATATTGACTATCGAAAGTCTATCAATCGTGGATGTCTGTTAGCAACTTGATGTGTTCTGTCGATTTTCCTCGTTTCAAGTGCGGAAACAATTTGTTTCCCACGCAGAAACATTTTCACAGAGCGTTGCTTATTGCTCCGCACATGGTGTGGTTTAAAGGAAAGAGACAATGAAACCGTAGACGCAAATACGAGCTTATCTGCACTGACAACGCAAGTAGGCTTGTATCGGTTTCTAGGAGGGTTTCCTACCTACTTTTCCTATCAGAGCCTGTTTTTCGGTTGTGACTTCCTGGAAGGTGAATATGTGTATTGAAACAGCTGAGCGCTTTTGCGGCATAAGTACACGGGGGTTGAAAACTGCAGTTTCGAGTCCCGCATGTGCAAGAGTGTTTTTAATATGGTGTGATGTGGTTGGTTTCTCATATCATCACGTATTTCATCCTTTATTATGGAAGAACAAGAATCATAGGGCGATCATGAGAGTTGAATCATTATATACGATTACTCTTTCGTTCTGCATAGAGTGGAAGGGAAAGGCATGTTGTTAACTGTTGCCACTTACTCAGAAAAAGGAAGGATATAAAGGTGTACGTCTCCGCTCTGTTATACGCTAAGACATGACAATAGCACGTATATCTCACTCATTTTTAGGGATGCCCACCCCCGACCCTAAGAAGCAATAAGCGTCCTTCCGTTGATTCATCTCCCTGGTGACGTCCACGAGGGTCATGCTTTGAACGTAAGAAAAAATTTGAGAAAAAACAAACAAACAATAAGTACATTTATCAGCAGTAGTCACAAAAGCAGGTTACAATAGAACTCCAACACCCTGATGCCCTACTTATCCGAATAACCTATTACCCGAAATGTCAAAATTGTAATTGTATGTGCATTTCAATAACATGAAATATAAGCACGCAAACGAGTTAACTCTTCAACGTCCTCCTCACTGATGTGTTTCAATTCAAATATTGTACGTACTACCTGTGTATCGCATTGCTCAGTTGTACATTTAACGCTTAGTCGTATGTATGCAGGAGATGGCCACAATGCAGTCAAAAAAAAGCTTTGTGTGTTATTAAAGGATATGATAGGGCTAATCTGACAATTCATTTTCTACTTCTTCATAAACCCTAAACCACTTCCTACTGTAACCATAGAACAAGTATTCTTTTTCGCCAACTAAACTTTCCGAGTAAATATTGCATTCGCAAGACGACGTCTTCCCTGAACTCGTGCATTTTGAATATTACACAAATGACCGTTTATTCGATGGCAAGGCCTATAGCGGAATAAGAATGTAAAAACTGATCCCAAACGTTTTGAACCAGCTGTGTGTGGATTACGTCAAGGATCAACATAAACTAAGATTTACTTCTTTTCACACATTCTCCTCCGATTTTATAAAAAAAAAACAATGTTTTTTCACATTTCATGAAAGCAGTTTTTCCTACAAATCAGAAATTTGCCGTGTAAAATATTTTATCTTTATTATTTTTCTTTAATTTATTAAAATATTTTAATTAATCTGTCATTAACTTGGACAAAACCTCAGTAGTCTGTAACGCCGAAAAAATGGTTAGTTAATAGTTATTTTGTATTGAGTGGAATTACTGTTTTCGCACAAGCGAGATAGACCTTCTTTGCTGAAACCTATAGGTCCAGACAAAAAAACTATCGATAACTTGCAAAATCGTTTCACTCGCGAAGTATAAAAACTTTTTCTACAATCGTATTAAAATGATTATACTACGAGTCGTTAGTCGTCATGATTTCATCGATTCAACGCGCCATCTTCATAAATGTGTAACTAAAGGGCATGTTCGGCCTTACATTGATAACGAGAGGTGAGAATGAGTCGTGAGGACGGAGTACCAGAGTAGTCGATGAGTCCGTGAGATCAGGCGAAAATCCTTTTTATTCTATTGTAATTCAGTACAAACGTAACGCTGAAACTAGGAGTGCGGATTTTTCGACAGAAACGCACGTTTGTTTTCTTGTTTCCTACCTAATTTTTTAAAATATAATTTTGATGGTTAAATTAGATCAAATAAACTCTACAATTACGTGTGGGAGCTTGGTGGCAGAATATTTTAACTTTAAATTAATTAAGCCTACACTGACCAACAATACAATACTTTACTCAACTGCAATGACATTCTTACACATACGTTTCACTCCACTTTGCAACACAACACTGCACGTAAAAAATGCATACAATAATAATAATAATAATAATAATAATAATAATAATAATAATAATAATAATAATAATAATAATAATAATAATAATAATAATTTCTGAGAAATTTCTAAAGTATAAAGATCTTGCAATCGAGGTCAGTCGAATGTGGAATGTTAGAACAGAGATTGTGCCAGTAATAATAGGTGCTCTGGGCGCCATTCCTAAAGATCTTACGAAGCACTTGACTAAGATCCCAGGCTGCAGTAAGCACTATGAAATTCAGGATATCGTACTCTATGGTACGGCACACATTTTGCGCAAGGTGTTGTAGAACCAAATAGATCACCGAATCTACACCTTATGAAGCTGGGTGCAACCTGGTGTGGATTTTCGTTTACTGCCGGAACCCAAGATCATTCACCGTGAGAAAGGAAGATAATGATAATAATAATGATAATAATAATAATAATAATAATAATAATAATAATAATAATAATAATAAAGCGGCCTCATAGCGCAAACGGCAGCCGTCATCTGCGCCGAGGAGCCTACAGGTTCGAGTTCCGCGTAGGCATGGTTGCATTTGTCCCTTCAACCGTCATCATTCTATCACATCATAAGCGTGGTCCGGAATCGATCCCCGGGCCGGCCTTCCTGGCAGGGGTATTCGTGATTTCCCTCGGTCATATGGGCGAATGGTGAGATCGTTCAAAAAGGTAACGATCACCTCTCATCATCATCCTATCACTTCATAATTCAAAGCTTAACAATCTTGTCTTACCAAGGGATACAGCCGAAAAGCTGATCCCCATAATTACACACGTTAATCTCTCTCCGGGATAGAATATGACTGGGCCTCGGAAGAACGTATAGCGTGATCAGAAATGGCCGATTCGCGAATAATAATAATAATAATAATAATAATAATAATAATAATAATAATAATAATAATAATAGTAATAATAAGGGCTCATTGGGAAGTAGAGAACAGTTAATAATAGACAGTTATCATGTCTCAGGCATGTGGAAAAAAGCGTAACCTGTATACTTGTTTTATTGATTATAAAAAAAGCATTCGACATGGTCCCTCACGATTGGCTGATCCATGTCCTTAGAATATATGGTATAAACCCTATGATTGTGGAATTCCTCAAGTCTGTAATGAACCACATGCATTCAGGGAACGAGACAGTAGTCTCAAAGATTTTGAAGATTAAGCGGGGAATATTTCAAGGAGATAGCCTCAGTCCGTTTTGGTTCTGCCTGGCCGTTAACCCCCCGTCATATTTATTGGACAACACCAAACTGGGATTTGAACTGAAAAGTCAAGAGAAGTGTGTGATCACTCATCTGGCATACATGGATGACATAAAACTATACTCTGGCTCACTACAGGGTCTGAAGAAGCTAATATATATCACTGAAAGATTCTCTAGTGATATAAGCATGCAGTTTGGCATAGAAAAATGCAAAATACAAAGTATTCAAAGGGGAAAATTCAGACAGCACAGAGCACGAGACTGCATCAAGAGAGATCATCACTGCATTGGGAATGAATGAGTTTTACAAGTATCTGAGGATACAACAAAATAAAATGATAATACACAGTCAGATAAAAGAGAAGTTAAAAACAGAGTTTACCAACAGATTGAAAACCATACTCAAGACCTCCCTCAACTCTCGTAATCTTACAACAGCAATTAATACACATGTCATTCCTGTGATTACTAACTCATTAGGCATTATAAAATGGACCAGAATTGATTTGGACTCACTGGAGAGGATTATCAGGGTCCAAATGACTCGTTTCAAATATCACCATCCAAAAAGTTCTATCCAAAGAATAACACTACCAAGGAAATTAGGGGGTAAGGGCATCTTAAATATTGGTAATCTCCATGCAAAACTGATAACGGACATGAGAGAATATTTCAATGAGAAAGCCTTGTCATCTCAGCTATACAGAGTGATACAGCAAGTAGACGAGAACTATACACCACTCAACCTTAAACAAAAAAATGTATTACACGAACAACCAACACAAGCCGAGCTCTTAGAACAATGGAAACAAAAAGCGCTCCATGGTTGATATCCTACAGAAATAGCCAAATCAAATGTCGATTCCTGCTTGTCGTACAAGTGGCTTAAAATAGGATATCTCTACCCCGAGACTGAAGGATTCTTGATAGCAATCCAGTACCAGGTAATTGCAACACGAAATTATCTCAAGCACATTATTAAAGACCCCGAAGTGCCTTCTGATATCTGCCGGGCTTGTGGTGTAGGCCAAGAAACGATCCAGCACATTACTACGAGTTGCAGTATGCTGGCCCCAACGGATTATAAACAGAGGCACGATATGGTAGCACGAATCATCCACGCCAAACTTGCAAGGAAATGTGGAACTGCTAGTGAATTTGATACACCCTACTACCAGTGCCATCTACAAAATGTCATAGAGAATAACATCTATAAATTATACTGGGATCGAAGCGTATTGACCGACAGAACAGTTCGTCATAACAGACCGGATGTAATACTCTGGGATAAATCTAAAAGAAACGTATGGCTGATAGACATAGCAGTTGTAGATACCAGCTCGACACAACACACAAAAAGAAAACTCAAAAGTACAGGGAACTTACACAAGTTATAAAGGAGCAGTGGCATGTATTGGAGGTGGAGATTGTGCCGATCGTCCTCTCAGCATCAGGTGTGACACCTACCGTCCTGAAGCACTCTCTGAAAAAACTGGGGATCGAGACGAACATTATCATCAATCTATAGAAAGCTGTGATCCTGAGCACGTTTCTTTAGTCAGAAGAGTTATGAGTTCCTAAATAAATTTGTGTTAAAGAATTATTTACTTTTTACTTTATGAACTAAGTGTTTAAATTTATATTTGTAGAAATATTTACCTTCTAATTAGTTCTTAAAATAAATAAATTTTTGTTAAAAGTAATGTACTACGGAAATCATGCTTTGATAGAAATATCTGTATGACTCCTCAAACATGTACCAGAAAGCTGTGAATAAATAATAATAATAATAATAATAATAATAATAATAATAATACTTACTGAATATAAAAGACTTGTAATTTAACAATATGAAAATTATCAGTAATCTCTATTACTAATTTCTAGGGAACGGAATTTATTGTAATAAGAAAATGTGTAAAATAAAAATTCCTTTGTGTTTAAAATTGTTCTCTACAAGCATTTTCCAAGCGTAGAACGTCGCTGATCAGTTCTTAACAAGGATTCGGAGTAGCTGAAAGTAGGTTCTACTTCTACAGATGTCTACACGTCTTCATCACACATAAGAATTTGATTTCAAATATAGAATATGTTT